>JAJTUV010004731.1:0-16386 GCA_021653895.1 Mastomys natalensis
TATGGGGACCTCCATAAAGACCAAGCTGCATATCTGCTACATATGTGAGAAAAGTGTAGGTCAAGGCATGCTTGCTCTTTGGTTGGTGGTTCAGGCCACCAAGTGTTCACATTAGTTGACTCTGTTGGTCTTCCTGTGGAGTTCCTACCCACTTTGGGTCCCTCAGTCCTTAGTTCTTCTCTTCCACAAGACTCTTGAGCTACATCTAATATTTGGCTATGGGTATCTGCAGGACACAATTTATACCTGCTGAGCTTGCCAGGGACCCAACAGGAAAGGGATTGGGCTGTTGGGATCTTGCCTGATTTTCCTGGGTTTCAGCTCGCCTCCAGCGATGCAGACAGAACTGTGGAACAGCTTGGAGAGGGCATCCTGCCTAAGGGTAGTGTCAGAATAAATGACTCAAAGTCAATAATGGGGTGCAAATTGACAGCCTACACTGTAGTCTGCCCGAGATAGCTAGATAGGTAGCTGTGTAGATAGCTTCTGTCTTTGTAGTCTCCTCAAGATAGCTGTCTGCTTCAGATAGCTCACTGCTCCAGACAGCTTCCTCTCTCTTTGAGAGAGATCTCTTATTGAGATAGTCTTCTCTGCTTGACAAAGCTTTTGGGTTTTCTGAACCAACTCAAGAAACATACTACAAAACTTTAAAAGTTCTCTGGATAGCTCATAAGTAAACTTGCTAGAAAAAACAATTCCTGAATTTCCTGAATGTTTTGAATTACGACTCTTTTGCCTGCTTTTGTGATCATTTTCTTTCCACTCTGTTGCCTTGTTCAATTTTTATATTAGGGTATCTTCCTATTCTTATTGTAATTTGTTGTGCTGTGTTTGGTTGATATCCCTGGGAGACCTGTTCTTTTATGAAGGAAAAAGAGGAGGAGTGGATCTAAGTGAGAGGGGGCAGGGGAAGAAGAAATTTGAGGAGTAGAGTGAGGGAAACTGCATTTACAATGTAAATGAAAAAAAATTTTTGAAAGTCCAAAAATATTTAAAAATAGAGAGAGATTGGTAAAAAGGCAAAACTAAGAAAAGTGTTTTGTGTTTTGTTTGTTTCCCAGTGTAGCTCATGGAGAAAACCAACAAATAAATAAAAGCAAGGCTCACAAAATTACCAAACCAGATCACTCTATGGACATAGGAGAAAGCAAATTTGTCAGACATAAACTGCCTCAGAGAATAAACTTGCCATTTTTATTTATGAAAGAAAGATAGTAGCTGTTTGTGGGGGCATACTAGACCTGGGTATTACCATGGGGGCTTTGATATGTTGGAGACAGTTTGGCCTAATCAAAAACTAAATTTTCTTTTTCTATGGTAATAGAATATTGGAGGCAGATAAGAAAAATATGACTTTCATGACAATAAGAAACCAATGTTGCAGGATATCTGATCACACTGTGAATAGCAAGATTGTATGTGTCCTGGGTCATCACAATATCCCCAGTGACTCCTGAAATAATAGAAATGAAAGTTTATGAACAAACATAATTATATTTTAAAATGCTTTTTTTCTTTATTTTTCCTTCTTGTTGTGTTTACGACTGTCATTCATATTATAAAAATGTTCCACATAAAAGACCTATGTAAAGTGAACAAGAAATCTCTCTGTTCATTTTCATACTTGCCAGAGTTGCCACAATAACACAGGTTCCTCCCCTCACCCTCTAAAAATCACAAGTTCATTCCTTGAAAACAAGACTGGCACACATGGACAGAACATGCATCTGCATTATCAGCCCCAGAAATCCACACCACTCCAAGTCCTTCTTAATCTTCACTCTTCTCCTTACCAGGGATCCAGAGCACAAGCAACCCAGAAGCTGAGCATGGTATCTCATTCTGAGAAATTTATGAAGAGTCCTGAGTAGTCAAAGTTAGAAAGAGAAGCTAGCTTTTGTCTTGGACTTACAAGGAAAGATCCACCCTAGGGAGCAATATGCAAATCCAGTGGTTAGTACAGCTGTGTGATGAGTACCAAGAGGAGAAAAAATCCCCTTCTTTAGAGTGAAGTGACATAAAGTGTCTCCTGTTTGTAGAAAGCAGAAATATTAGTTGGTTCCTATAGCAGGGATATCCAAAGATATTCTCTACCTGGAAAGGCTGGATCTGCCTTAATGGAGACATTCATTATCTACAAGACCCTGGCATGGTGAAGTAACACTACAGACTATAAATTTCATGTGGTGTTCATTCTTGCCAGAAGTTTCTAGGAAATGGGCAACATGATTGACTTCCTTAAGGCTATTCTAGATAGAGCTGGAGTTAACATCTTCTCCACTGATATTAATGCTCAAGAGCTTAGCAACATCAGGGATTTAAACAACTTGAAGAGGACAACTTGAACTTATAAGAGTTAGGACATTAAATTCTAAAAAGTCAATAAAGAGAAACATAAATAAAATGTAACCTTTATCTTTAGGTTTACAGTTAAACCTAATGAATATCCTTCTCCGTGGCAAATCGAAGGAAACTTTTATTCACTTATGTAAATTTGAAAATTTCTTGTAACAATTTATTACTAATATTATGCTATTGCACATCCTCACCAAATGTGTTTGCTATATAAGTAAGAGTTTGGGAATTTCCTAAGATGGGACATCAAGATGACTCACTTGGCAAAAGCTCCTGCCTCTAAGACTCACTATCTGGGTTTTATTGTCAAAAATCAGAAAATCACAAACCTCCAAGTATCCTCTTAACATCATTTTACCATAGGAGGCATATGAACATATGGACAGACATACAAAAAAATTTAAGAATGGCCTGTGGACAATAAGGTACAGTATACTAGCAATACTCTTATTTACTTTGTTTTTAAGTGATATTTTGAGAGGTCAATTCAAGACTATATTTTTCCTTATAAAGATTCTAATTCTTTTAAGGTAATTATATTTAAACTCTTCTTTGTTGAAACTTCTGCCTCTCATTTGCTCTGTATATCCAACAGACACAACTAATGAGCACAATTTAACATTGTTTTCTTTGCACTATAATAGCAAGAATGGAACCCATTGATTTAATATAATACTTCAATTTTGCCCATGATTTTATTTTTTTTAATCTTGATTAAAATAGGTGTAAAAGGAAAGAGACATGTATCAGAACTGTGCTAAGGGACTAATTTTAGATTTGTATTGGTTCAGACCTGAGGTTCACGGTAGTTTATGGTAGAACATGAAGTGCAGTTCTCTGTGAGAAATGTACAGATTATGAACCCTGAAATAAGTGGTGAAGATTTGGATTATAAGAAAAAGTAGCACTGAGTTTTCTAATCTTTAATAGAAATGTACATAAAAATTTATTTTCTGAAAATATCCTTTAAAATACAAGTTCACACAATATAGTAAAATGAGGTTTCCAATAATCTTTATGTGATGTTAAAATAGCACTTTTAAGACTTTATCTACACCCTAACTCATGAAAGTTTCTGATTATACTTTCTCTGAAATAGTGAAGACTGCAAAGTATAAAAAATTACTCATGATTCAAAATAATGATTCTTTTAATTTTTTAATATTTTATTTATACAGGAAACATCACAGCTCTTATTCTGAAAAATTCTCTTTTGCTTATTGAGTAATGATCTGTGGTGTGGCTAGAGCAACACACTGACCCAGAGTCACATGTGCAAAAAGCTCATGGACATTAAACATTTCACAAAGGAGTATGAGAATAAATGTTGTCTGAGTCAAGAGAGAAATAGGATTCTCTATCATGTGTCTCTAATTTTGATCATGGCCATGTGTGAAGATGAAGTCAAGAAGGCAACCTGCACTACAACTTTTCTGTGTTTTCATATGCTGCTTATTTAGGGAACATCAAACTGGCAGGTTGCAATAATTTACATGACTTGGACGCCTGGCTTAGATATGTATGCCATAAGATAGGATCACATATTAGTAGACTGTCCTGTAGTTCTGTCAATTCATACCTTTCTAAAGCAGTATGGCACAGGATATGACACAAGACACATTGGAGCATATTCATGACCAAAGAATACAATGAATATTCTTCCTTAAGTGAGTGGGTTTTCTAGGATGAACACTGAAGTTAAAGTGACCTCTTTCCAGATATTCTTCAGGTTCAGGTTGGTGGGAGAATAATATAGAATATAATGTTAAATTGACTGCTTTATTCCAAAAAGCTTCCTAGAATGGAGGCTCTTTCCCCGTACTTAGAGATTCTGCAGTTTATTTTGAACACTGACCACACTAACTTGTTATAAACTACAGGTACTGTTCCCTTTGTACAAAATACAATATTTTCATCATGAATCTCAAAGAGAAGTTTGCACCTCATTCCCTATATGTGCTGTGTTGTTTTGTGGTTTCTTCTTCTTCTTCTTCTTCTTCTTCTTCTTCTTCTTCTTCTTCTTCTTCTTCTTCTTCTTCTCCTTCTCCTTCTCCTTCTCCTTCTCCTTCTCCTTCCTTCTTCCTTCTCCTTCTCCTTCTCCTTCTCCTCCTCCTCCTCCTCCTCCTCCCTCCTCCTCCTCCTCCTCCTCCTCCTCCTCCTTCTTCTTCTTCTTCTCAAGGAAGCATATGGCTATCCACAACACTATTTACTTCTCTAGTGATTCCGTCAATCTCTTTCCTAGATTTTCCTGGGACCCAAGTAGTACTTGTGCTTGCATTTCAAATGAGGAAACTAGGAGCACAGAAGAACATTTTCTGGTATCAAGCCAAGAGGTTACTAATACTTTAAATTGCTCTGCAGGACACAGTGGCTCTTTTCAACTAAGAGAGACGAAAGGTGGAGTACATATCAGTAGAGCTTCTCTGGTGTCTGAGATTAGAAACAAACAGAAAAGTCACTGGTGTAATCTATAACTGTTCTGCTGAATTGAAAATTTGGGATTGATTTTCACTAAGATTTAAATGCTATGCTTGTAGAGCTGGATTGGAATGACAGTGGATTCAACATTGAGTTTAAATAAGTTGCAATACAGTCTAAAATTTTCTCACCCTGGAGCCAAAATAACTGCCTCCAGATGAGTTGAGCTGGAACTTCAATGTTTAACTGGAATTTTATTTGAGGAGATCCTCCCCAGAGTTTTGGTATGGATGTTAATATGGGTACTAGCAAACACTGGAACCTAGGGTACCATGCAAAACAGGGTAACATATTCCAAGCAGCAGAGATATTTTTCATTCATTAAAGCAATTCAACCACAGGTATTCTGTAGAAAAGCTCTTGCTTAAGACAGGGTAGAATGTATTATTCTCATAGAAATATGTCCATGGATCATCCCACTTCACACATCAACAAGAAGGTTGATAGGTAAATGAATGCATGCATATTAATATGGAAAGTCTGCCTTATTTTCACTGACTGATTATCAATTTGAGGTCAGTCATTCTGTCTCATTATCTGAAAGAACTATCGGTCAGCACTTTAAGAGTCATAGTGAAGTGTGCTCATTAAGAGCCACAACTCTTCAGAGAGCAAGATCTAGACAGATACCTTAAGGAAAGATGCAGTGTCCAAGGAAACAATCACTCACCTTCTCAGCTTCAGATTTACATGGAGTCATCTGAAAAGCTGTATTTGTTGCCTTTGTCTGTTGGGACTATACCCTTCATTTTTCTTTACTTTCAATTTCTGCTCACATATGGTTTTATTTGGTTCAAAATTGTTCCAATCTAAACAGTGGAGAGATTTTTGGCATATATTCTCACATCTTATATTGCATACCTTAAATATGCTAATTTCTGCATAGCAAGTAAACTATTTTACTCTTCTGTTTCTTTTCTATGTTTCTTTGAGGCAGATTTATTGATTCTCTCAGAAGAAAACATTTGTGGCCAGTAGTGACAGTCTAGTTGTTGTCATTCAGGGTGAGGTCAAATAAGTTGGGTCAGGCACTTGTGCTCGCTCTGTTGTGTAGTGTCAGTTTCCTTATCCTCTCAACATGTGATGATGTGAAGCAACATAACACTCCTCCATTTCTTGTGAGAGTTCAAACTTGTGTGTACAACATGGAAATCAACATGGCAGTTTCGGAGAATATTTGAATTCATCTACTCCAAGTCCCAATATAACACTCTTGGTATAGTCCCAAAGACCCTCCATCCTAACACACAGGCACTTGTTCAACTATGTTTATAGAAGCTTTTTTTATGATAGCTAGATATTGGAAAATCCTAGATGCCCTTCAGAAGAAAGGATAAAGAATACGTGGTATATTACATTAGGTATTGTAGCAGGATTTTCACCTGTCCAATTAATTTAAATATTAATACAGCAAGAAGCTGTGATTGGGACAGAGAAAGGGTGGGAGCTAAGTGTTGCAGAGACAGGAAGTGAGATAGGAGAAGGAGAAGGAAACAAGATGGAGGACAACAGGACGATTCAGATTCCACATGACTTTAAGTAGCCACACGGTAGCTATAATATTATAGGGATAGAATAATTGGGATAACGTGTCTAATCTAGGTGGGCATCTTGTATCATTATCAACTGGTTCTGAAATTATTGTGTGGGCATCTTGTGAATTGGAATTAATGTTATATAAATCTGACTGATTGTTTCAAGCTTCTAGAGTTTGCTTTACTGGGTTAAGGGGAATTGTGACTGCTGAACCACAGGGAAGTAGATGGCTGAGAAGGAACTGGCAGCTCTTTGTCAAGAGAACCAGAGCAGGGAAGACAGTGATCAGTTGATCACTGATGGGGATAGTTTAGAGGCAGAAACAGCTGAGACCACCACTGGGGCCGAGAGGACCTCTGCATAGCAAGGAAAATCACCATCAATTTTAATATTTCCAGCATAAGAGAATTAATAAACTTTTAAAATGACTTTGTGAAATTACAGGTAAATGGGTAAAACTAAAAAATATCATCCTTCATGAGATAGCCAGAACCAGAAAGATAACCATGGTATTTACTTACTTATGAGTGAATTTAGGCTCAATGTAAAAAGATAATCATAATACAATCCTGGACCATAGAGACTAAGTAACAGAATGGATTGAGGGAGTACGCATGGATTTCCCTGGGAAGGAGAAATATAATAGATTTTGTGAGTGGTCTGGGGCCACCTGAGGGTGAAGAAGGGATGAGATGGAGTGTTGACAGTGGTGGAGGAAGAGTACTTGGAATGAATACTGGAATTAGGCAGGGGATGCATTTGTGGGGTGATTTAAGAAACCTAGTGCAATGAAAACTTTTTAGAGTCTTATAAGAGTGACCCTAGCAAAGTCTCCAAGCAATGGGTGATATGGAGCCTAAAACTGGCCATCTTTTATAACCAGGCAAGCCTAGCCTTAGACTTGGAAATCAAACATGCCACAAAACCTTTGACCTACAACTTGTCTTGATTGCAAAAATGTGCTGGGGTAATGGTGATTAAGAACTTGTGGGAATGCCCAAATAATAATTTGTCTAACTTGAAGTCCATACTATAATAGAAAGCCCATGGCAAAGAACCTTAGGTAGAACCAAACAGGACTGGAAAAATCAATTAAATGATTGTTTATGTTCTGCTATACTAACAGATTGCTGTCTAGCCCTGTCATCACTGCAGTGGCTTCCACTGGCTGGTAGTGAGAAGACATTCATAGACCCACAGACAAACAATTGTCAGAGTTCAGGGAGCCCTTAGGGAAGAAGGAACGTATGAAAGTATTGTAGAAGACAGAAGATTCAATGACCAGCTGACATTTCACGGAATCATCTAAGCAGGCCTAATAAGGGCTCATAGAGAGTGAAGCAGCAATATAGCTTACATTGGTCTGTGCTACTGTCGCTGCAAATATGTTGTATTTGTTTAGCTTAGGGGTTTTGTGGAGGTATCTCTTACTCTTTTCTTTGTTCTTTTCACTGGGTTACCTCATCCAACCTTGATATGAGTATTTTGCATAGTCTTATCTCATCTTGTTATTCCATACTAGGGTGATATCATCAGAAGTCTGCTATTTCAGAAGTAAAATCCAGGAGTAAATGATCTGGAGGAGAGATAAGTTTGGGGCTGAGGGAGTTAGCAGAGTGGAGGGAGAAGAAACTGGGATATATTGTATGGAAAAGAATAAGAAAGAAAAATCTTTACATATATTGAGGATATTCAAATAGGTTTTGTACATTAAAAGACATACACATGAACAGAAAGTATATTTGTGTTCATAATATAAATCACTGTAATAATATTTTAAATGTATATGTATTGACTGCTTGTATGTAGTACACAATGTCCATGACTGGTATCCTCAGAAGCCACAGAAAGGTACTGTATCCTTTGGAACTGCAGGTAAAGATAGCTGTGGTTCTTCAGGTGGGTGCTGAGAGTCAAACCCAGGTTCAGCAATTGCTCTTAACCAAAGGG
This sequence comes from Mastomys natalensis, assembly GCA_021653895.1. Taxonomy (NCBI): domain Eukaryota; kingdom Metazoa; phylum Chordata; class Mammalia; order Rodentia; family Muridae; genus Mastomys; species Mastomys natalensis. The sequence goes on from JAJTUV010004731.1 coordinate 8,320, forward strand.
CATTCTCCAGCTCAATGAGCCACTTTTAAATATATGTTTTTATGTTATGGGTACATGATAAACTCATTATAGAATTTATTTCAATGAATGGGATAACTAACGATTTTAGAAATGATGTATTATAATTTCTGATTTGATTGTTCCCTTTTGTATAAAACTACAGTAATTAAGTCCATATGAATTGTAGGTATACATATAAACAAATAGGTGAATGGAACACCATGAGGAAACAATAGATACTATCCATATATAATAGGCTAAGTTTCTAAGACAGAAAGACAGAAAGTGAGAGAGACAGAGAGAGAGAGAGAGAGAGAGAGAGAGAGAGAGAGAGAGAGAGAGAGAGAGCAAATGAAGAGGAGAGAGACTGAGAATACAGTACAGATCACTTTTGTTCTGTGGGTATTTTGTTGTTTCTAAAATTATGCTCTTAATTATCAATTTTGTATTAACATTTCTTCTGGAAGTATTTAAAAAGCACCTATGTATATTCTATGATTACATATAGACAAATATGTATTCCATATCACACAGTGTGATTAAAAGTCATATTAGTGTGATTGATTCTTATACACAGAGCCATGTACTTAGGATCCAGAAGAATATTTTTGAAGTGCTATAGTCAAGAAAGAACATCAAAATCCAGTGCTGGATTTTGAAGACATAATAGAAGGTTATGGTTAGGCCATCTTCCTTTCCTCAGAAACTTGTGATTTACTAGTTGTAAGAAAACCAGGAATCCTATCTACTGTCCCTTTTCTCAGTAATATTTCTCTGCCTTTTAAATAGTTGTGCTTTGAAGCCAATTTTCTACATTAAATAATGTGTGCTGGAATGTGCCTCCATTCTTCTCTATGAGTCTCCACTGATGATACAACTCAGACTCTTCAAAGGAAGCAATTGCATTCTCTGTTAAGGCAGAAAAGACATTGGTTCTCTGTATTGCTGAACATGAAGAGGAAGGAAGATAGTTACAGAGAGGACAGTTTATCCTCTCTACCAAAACAAATGACTCTTCATGAACTTAGCTAAAACTCCTATTACATTTAAGATACAGTTTCAATGGGTGACTTACCATGAGGAACATCTGTGGCCGCCAAACCACATACTTCTGCTTCCACAGGGGTTTATGTTACGACTTGTATCATTGTGGGAGGAAAATTTTTATAATGTTGACAATAATAAGTGGCAATGTCATCAGCTCCAGGTTGCTGATGGTGAGAGAATAATCTGTCCCAGATCCACTGCCACTGAACCTTGATGGGACTCCTGACTGTAACTTTGATGTGTAGTAGATCAGGAGTTTAACAGTTCCGTCTGGTTTCTGCTGATACCAGTTTAAATAATTGTTAATGCCCTCACTTGCCCTGCAACTGATAGAGACTCTGTCTCCCAGAGAGGCAGACAGGGAGGATGGAGTCTGGGTCATCTGGATGTCACATCTGGCACCTAGTAGTGGAGACATAATAAATACCAAAAGAGTTAAGCATGAAAAGAGAGGACCCCTCCCAAATGCCAGCCAACAGGGAACCCTGTGCAACAATTAAATTCCCATTTTAGATCATTTTACCTCGAAACCAAAGCAACAAGAGCCCAAAGAACTGAGCAGTGGCCCTCATGTCCATGATGAGTTTTGACTGCAATGACAATGGCTCAGGATGTGACTGCTATATGAAGAAGTCCCCAAAGATAGGAAGTAAGTGTATGCAAAACATTGGAAACCAATTAGAGCTGAGCACAGCTGCAAGGCTCAGTCATCTCAGCACTTAGCAAAAGCACAGTACCCCAGATGACTGAGGTCAGACCACACATATGCCTCTGGAGATTACACTTAATTTTTAAGTTCTTAAAATTACAAATGCCATTTTGAAGGTTGTTTGAAAATTTCCACTATATATTAACTCTAATTGTAATACTATACTTCAAGTATACATTGAATGTAATATAGAAGAATATACTGCTTTCTAGGAATATTCATCAAAGAAGAGATTATTAATCAGATTAATAATTCAAATTGTTTTAAAACACTGTGTTATCATTGCAAAGTATTTGTGTGTTTTGAGTAGTCATTTCTTTAAATTAAATCATAATATAGCAGGATTCCTTTTGGTGAATTAAAAAGTAAGATTTAACAGGATTAGCCATTCTTAATACAGAATAAATGAGTAAATGCACAAAACGTGCACATATAACAGCTGATCCCAACAACTTGTGACACTAGGAATTCTTAGTTCATATGAATATGCAGGTATTTTTACTTTCATGGGCTAAATGGGATGTACCTTTTGCTCAGGTTTGGATCCTGCACTTAAACACTATTCTAGTATTTACTATCATTTACCACAATTCTTCAGCATGTGGGTGTGACTAATGAAGCTATAGTTGAACACTATAACAGAAAACACTGCTACTGGGTACTCTGGATGTTACATTTGGTTCCTGAGATCAGATACATAATAAATCTCAGTAAAAATTAAGCACAGTGAAAAAGGGCATCTCCAGTGTACCAGGCAACACTGATTCCTGTGTCATGGTTATATTCCCATTGTAGTCTTTATTGCTGTGAGGAATTCCTTCATGATCATCAGCTGTTCTGCCTGAGATTATTACCTACTGGGAGATCATCCAATTAATAAGTCTTTGAGAAGTGAATTTTGTTTTGGTCACATGCCAATCAGCAAGAAATGGATAGCTCTAGGTTATAACAACAGTATCACTTATCTTAGTAACTCATCACAAGTTTGTGACCCAAGATTCAAGGCCAGACCAGGACAACACATACTTGTCTGCAGAGTAAAATTTCTTCTACAATGGTCTTGCACTACTATGGATATTTTTGAGACTATTTACTAAATTTATGGGAGACATAATACTATTCAACACACTAAATGTTAACAAGAGGAAGTAATAGAGACTACTATGTTCGCTGAAAATACAGAAGGCCATGGGGCTACTAAAATCTTTTACTCACTCTTCCCATATTGGATTAGAAAAAAATCTTTGTGTTCTAAGTGTAAACGTTTTTCTGAGTTTAAGATAATTTATTTTCCTAAAATAAAAAGCAGGTTCATCTGAACCATTTTAATGAATTAATAAGTATGTTTTCATAGCTCTAGAACTGTGTTTCCAGAAATTGTAAAACATTCCTGCTGGAGCATAGGTAATAACATAAATTGTCAAAATATGTCATAGACTGTTTTCCCGTGTCATTTGACAGTATCCCTTTTATAACCAGAGATTACAAAGGCTATATTATTCCCAATGTTGGGACCACCTATATTTAGTTTGTTTTTAAAGCCTTGAGCTATTTACCACATATAAGAGCATGAATGGTCACTGAGTGTTGCCAGACCTAATTAATTTAAGTAAAAGCATTGTTTTTCATTACATGACCATCTAATACACTACAAATGTAGCATTTCATATTTAATTCTGTGATTGTCAATGTATCCTGACATTCCAACATTTTCACTGCAAATCCCCCAAAAAATCTCTGTCCTATATCAGACAGCATATATATTCCTAAGTAAACTTGGAAGCTTATATTATTGAAGAAATGTGTGTCATGAAATATTTCATATAAAGTATTTGACTTGCATGTGCCAGCCTCATTAATCATCAAAGGAATTTGAATCAGGCAGGTCTTTAAACTCTTATCTTAAGGGCCCGGAAATTGTGGCAGTCTTCTATCTTTTGTCAACTAGAAGTTTTAGAGTGGTGCAACACTCTAGACTTTATGAGACTGATTTTTCAGGATCCATTTATTCAATGACTTGCTAACAAACAGCCTATCTGCTTCTCATGAATAGATTGAGAATAGTACACACATTCTTTTAGCTGGATTAGAAGTGCATTGTGATATCTCAGCCTCCCCTTTTACCTGGGTTACTGGTGACATACTTCCATCATTTCTATGCTTTTCTGAGATCTATATACTTTAGAACATGGTTATGCCTGCTCATACGACAGTCCACATAAGCTGTAACGATAAATCTTCAGGACACTCTTAACAGAAGAGGAATGCTTCCACAATTCAGCTGAAACAATCAACAGACATTTTGTTGTTGGAGAATGATGTCTGGTTGAGTGTTTGCAGGATTTTAAGAATCTTATATGAGCACATACTAACTTGATCTGTAAAGAAACAGGGAAACTTTAATGATAGTACATATCACAAAGAAGTGATATAAAGAGTGTCAGAGTTTAATGTTTGAGGCAGAGGACTCAAGGACCAAGTTATTGTTTGAAGCTTTCTTTTATGAAGCTCAAAGGGAAAAAAAAAGGAGTTGAATTGCTATGGGGTATTGTTTATATGCTTCATTGTTTTAATTTAGAGATTAAGTTATGGTGTGTGACCCTTCTCACAAGGCTCCTGATATTTAATAGATGTGTACACCAATGTTTTTAGATGGTAAATAGGAGCTTCTTTCTAAAAGTTCATGTAAAGGAAGTGAAGCCTTCTTGTACATATACAGAAAACAGATAGGTCAACCCATCACCTTTGGCTTCAGAATTGTTCCTTGCCATATTGGAATAAATCTTCAGTATATATCAAGGGGTTTCTAAAGTTAATAAGTTCTTTTAATTGTTTATGTAGCCTGACACAAGTGGAGGGTTTCAGGATAGAAGAAAGAAGTAGAGAAAATCTGGACATGTGCCTTGTAGGGAGAGAAGGATGGGAGGAAGAATTGGTGGTAGTTTCAATGCAATACACAGCTTTTCTCTAACTCCCCAGCAATCATGAGCTCCCTGGTCTATCCACAGACAGAAGGAAATGTATCCTTTGTATCCTTTTCATAAAACAGATTTATGGAAGAGAAATGCAGTGATGTCACTATACTGTGTTACTAATCATCATGCATTCTTCTTCAGGATTATTGATAATAGTAATGCAAACAATAAAATAATTATTGGACACAATAATTTAATAATTACCTATATATAATAGGAATATTTTCCATTTCTGTTTGTTACATAAGTTTCATTCTTCCATTCCTTCTGGCATTGCACCATTTGCTGACTTCCTCTGGATTTGTATCCTAAGGATCAATGAGAACCAAGGCCCTGAAGAGAACAGGTACAACAACACCAGACACATCTTTTAGATACTCATTTCTCAGATTCTAACAATAGCTGTAGGATCTGGCCTAGTTTAACACTTCTTAGTATTGAGGACATAAGTTCTTGGACACCCTGACAGGAAGTATCCTAACCTATTTTCACCCATGTTAGCAGCACGGCACAGGACAGAAAGTCCTTCTTGTATAGGTCAGTAGTAATCTACAAGTACAGCCTGAAACTTAGCTTTTTGTAACATTCTGTACTTAAAAAAAAAGTCTCCCATTTGTACCCATGCCTGAACATCTCTGCTGGATTTAAATATACTGATCATACATGGTTCCATTATTGCTGTAGACAGAACTGCCTGTTAAATAAGGAAAATTTGATTAACTGCTTATCCTCAGGGTCTGGCTTTTTCCACAGTCTCTTGGCAGTGATCATTCACATGACAATTTTTTGTATCATGAAACTTGAAGTTAGAAAATCTCTAGTATCTAACCACATAATAATCATCTCTCTTCTCTTGTTTTCTAAAAAGCAACATTGTTTTACTGTATTCATGTACTTTCATATGTATGACTTTGTATTAAATTGCCTTATACAATGTCCATGTCAAAAGCTAATTCACAGTAATTTTGATTATGTTAATTAATATAGCTAATAAACATGATTAATTTTAATTGCATGGTGCATCTGATAAAGTATTTTATTTAAAAATCTAAACAGTTTCCTATTTCAAGCAAAAGAGAATGGTAATAGTTATTAATAAGTGAGTAGATGCTATAAAATTAATTCATATAATTTTGTTATATTCTACAAATATATGGGGAATGTGAACTTGGGGTTTACTTGGTAACCATGGAAAGTCAAAAGAAATGAATTTAGGGAAAATGTGACAGGCAAATAAAAAGTAAAGAGCTAAGTCAATTAACAGAATATATCACAACTTCATAATTATTTCTATTGTTAAATATGTCAGAGAATATGAGTCTTTGCTTTGTGTGCTTTTTTTTTTTCTTTGACTAGTACTTTTCCCCCTGTTGAATTTCTACTGTGCCCTGAATTGATATGGACAAGTTTGTGTTACAGAAGGCAGACTTAAAACTGATGTATACAACTTGTAACTTGATATTATAAGCTTTATAACATATAAAGTTCAATGCTTTTTATCCTATAAAACATACCCCACAAAGTGGATTATTTTGCTATTGTTTTATTATATCATTAAAGTAATTTTTACAAGTATATTGAAATTTTAGATTCCCTGTAAAATACCAACACAATAATTACATATTTATACACTCTTCTAAAGACAGCTTCTGAAAGCTTTAGAACTAAGTAAGACTTAGTGATGATAGGTTCTGCAAGTTAAGATCTATTCCTTACAGTGGAGGAGTCTGAATGAATGTTAAGCCAGATGCTTAGGAAGAGTGTGATGAAATGCTTTCTTCTGTATATGACATGGTTGCTGCACTCTGGAATGCAGATAAGTCATGATATCTGTATGTGACCTGTTCCAGGACCAATCAAACAACATCAGACAGCATTCTAGTAGAAACACTAAATAGATGGAGCCGAGATGAATGTGGAGGACAGGAAGTTGGTGTGTGTTTGGAGACTGTGAATGTTATTTGTTTGAGACAAGGGCCTTTGGTGACATATCTAAGATATAGAAGAAAGAAGTTTAAATATGATTAATGACAGTTGATCCAAATGACAATCGTGGAGGGATATAATTCTCATCTAATCAGATGAATGTGCTCACAGATAATTTGGAAAAACAATCATTCAATTATTTGATCTAGAACTCATGTATTCATAGACATTTCTATAATCTTCTATCACCAATGGCATACCCAGGAAAATAGGAAAAAGAAATCTCCCACTGATATGTATAAAAAACACAGATATTGAGTTTTTTTTCTTTTGCAACTCTTATTTGTCCAGTACTCTAATACAAGCTGGTTTTAAGAAAACCCAGAGCTTGAAAGTTCATAAAAATGCACTCACCTGGATAGCCATCATTCTGAATATTAAACAAGCTCTGTTGCTGTTTAGTTTATGTCATATTATTATTTGGGACATTCTGAGCATACTCCTCAAATAAATTGTACTGCAGTTATTAAAGAGTGATAGTTACTGAGGTTGTATATTAATATGTAAGTTTTATTACAAGTTTTACTATAGTGTACAACTTTTGTCTTTAATTTTGTTCCTATAAAGGTTGAAAAGATAAATAGAGCTCATGAGGAAGCAATGAAATCTTGCTTGATTTTCCTTAAGAATAACTGCCTTGTTGGGAGAAATGTCTCTGAGGTTAAGAGCACTGGCTGCTCTTCTAGGGGTCCTGAGTTCAATTCTTAGCAAAAACATGTTGGCTTATGTTAAAATCTGTTGCCTCTTCTGGCCTGAAAGTATACTGGCAGGCCAAGCCCTGTATACATCATAAATAAATCTAGAAAGGGGAGGAGAAGACGAGGAGGAAGAGAAGGAGAAGGAGGAGTAGAAAAAAGAGAAGAGGAGGAGAACAAGGAAAAGAAGAAGAAGAAGAAGAAGAAGAAGAAGAAGAAGAAGAGGAGGAGGAGGAGGAGGAGGAGGAGGAGGAGGAGGAGGAGGAGGAGGAGGAGGAGGAAGAGCTGCCTCATTCCTCCTTTCATAAAATACTTCTCTTGTGTATCAAAACACACACTGAGAGATACTTAGGAATGTTGGACCCAATCCTTCGGGATAACCTGTGGTATCTTCTTCCATGTTTATATTTAGTAGTTACTTGCTAGTTTTGTTTTTGTTCCTTCAGAATGAAATAATTTTTTTTAATATTTTAACCATAGATTTTATGGTTTACCAATAAGGACAATGAATCAGGTGTGGTATTAAAAAAACACAAAGAAAAAATTAGCACATTGGTTAACAAGCCTCCTTGTGAGTAAACACAGGTATCTGAGACCTTTTGAAAGCAGAATTATAATTTTCTTGGCTTATTGAATATGAGGGCGTGCCATCATA
>JAJTUV010004732.1:0-15533 GCA_021653895.1 Mastomys natalensis
TAGAGAATGCAATAGTGAGGGCCTGGAGGATTCCTAGAAAGGACCTTTAGATGGCCATAGTGATGGCTAGAGAAGGCATAGAGAGGATCATAGAAATTGCCATAGTGAGGTTCTAAGTGATTCCTAGTGAGGACCATAGAGATGGCTATATTGAGTTCCTAGAGGGACCTAGAGAAGACCATAGAGATTGCAAGAGTGTGGGCATAGAGGGGCCATAGAGAGAACCATAGACATGGCCATCAGTAAGGGCCTAGAGAAGGGCATACATGGGACCATAGAGATGACCATAGTGATGCCCTAAAAAGTGCAAAGAGAGTTCCATCGAGACGACCACAGTGAGAGCCTAGCGAGAGCCTAAGGAGGACCATAGATATGGCCATAGTGAGGGCCTAGAGAGGACCTACAAAGGACCATACAGACAGCCATAGTGAGGGCATATAGGGTACCTAGAAAGGCCAAATTGAGATGGCCATAGTGCGGGCATAGTGGGGGCCTAGATAGGACCATTGATAAGGCCACAGTGATGGCCTAGAGAGAGCCTATACAGGACCATAGAGAAGGCAATAGTGAGGGCCTAGATAGGGCCTAGTGAGGACCATAGATACAACCTTAGTGATTTCTTAGAGAGGGCCCAGATTGGACCATATAGACAGCCATAGTTGAAGGACTAGATGGGACTATAGAGATGACCATAGTGAGGGTTATAGAGAGGGCCAAGTGAGGACCATAGAGACGGCCATAATGAGGGTTTAGAGAGGGCCTAGACAGGAGCATAGATTCGGCAAAAGTGAGGGCCTACAGGTGACCTTAAGAGGACCATAGAGATTGGCATAGTGAGGGCTTAGAGCAGGGCCTAGTGAGGAGCATCGAGCGGGTCATAGTGAGGGCCAGAGAGAGCCTAGAAAGGATCACAGATTCGGCCATTCTGAGAGCTTGAAGTATTCCTAGAGAGTACCATAGATGGCCATAGTGAGGGTTTAGAGAAATCCTAGAGAGGACCATAGAGACTGCCATAGTGAGTGTCTAGAGGGTTCTTAGAGAGGACCATAGAGATGGCCATATTGAGTTTTTAGAGAGGTTCTAGAGAAGACCATAGGACTACCGAGTGTGGGAATAGAGCATTTCCTAGAGATGACCATAGATATGGCCATAGTGAGGGCCTAGAGAGGGCCTAGAGAGGATCAAAGAGACTGCCATACTGAAGGCATAGAGGGGGCTTGAAGAGGACCATTGAGATGGGCATAGTGTGAGCCTAGAGCGTTCCTAGAGAGGATCACAGATATGGTCATACTGAAGGCCTGGAGGATTCCCAGAGAGGACCAGATAGATGGCCATATTGAAGGCCTTGAAAAGGCCTAGAGAGGACCATAAAAACTGACATAGTAAGGGCCTAGAGGGTTCCTAGAGAGGACCATAGAAATGGCTATATTGAGTTCCTAGAGAGGGCCTTGAAAAGGCCATAGTATGGCCACATTGAGGGTCTAGAGGAGGCCTAGAGAGCACAATAGAGATGGCCATTGTGAGGACCTAGAGAGGGCCTAGAGAGGACCATAGAGACTGCTAGAGTGAGGGCATAGATGGCGCCTAGAGAGAACCATAGATACGGCCAAAGTAAAGGCCTAGAGAGGGCATAGATGGAACCATAGATATGACCATAGTGAGGGCCGAGAGAGTGCCTAGATAGATCCATTGATAAGACCATAGTGAGGACCTAGAGAGGGCCTAGAAAAGACATTAGAGACTGCCAGAGTCCATGAAGAGGGGGTTCTAGAGAGGACCACAGTGATTGCCATTGTGAAGGCCTAGAGAGGGCCTAGCGACCACCATAGAGTATTGACATAGTGATTCACAGAGTGGGCCTAGAGAGGACGATAGAGATGGTCATAGTGAGGGCTATAGAGAGGGCTTGAATTGGACCATAGAGACTGCCATAGTGAGGCCTGGAGGATTCCTAGAAAGGACCTTATAGATGGCCATGTTTGAGGGCCTAGAGAAGGCATAGAAAGGATCATAGAGACAGCCATAGTGAGGGCCTAGCGTTTTCCTAGAGAGGACCATAAAGATGGCCATATTGAGTTCCTAGATAGGGCCTAGAGATGACCATAGAAAATGGCCATAGTGAGGGCATAGAGAGCGCCTAGAGAGGACCATAGACAGCCAAAGTGAGGTTCTACTGAGGTAGTAGAGAGACTGCGAGAATGCGGGCATAGAGGGGGCCTAGAGAGGACCATATATACGTCCATAGTAAGGGGCTAGAAAGGGCATACATGGGACCATAGAGACAACCATACTGAGTCCCTAAAGAGGGCTTAGAGAGGTCCATCTAGACGACCATATAAGAGCCTAGCGAGAGCCTAAAAAGGACCACAGAGACGGCCATAATGAGGGCCTAGAGAGGGCCTAAGAGGGACAATAGAGACTGCCAGAGTACGGAAATAGAGGGGCCTAGAGAGGATCATAGAGACGGTTTCTAGTGAGGGCCTAGAGAGGGTCTAGGGAGCACCATAGAGACTGCCATAGTGAGGGCACAGAGGAGAGTATAGGGGATCATAGAAATGATCACAGTAAAATACCTAGACAGGGCCTAGAGAGGACCATGGAGATGGCCATAGTGAGGGCCTACAGGGTCCTCGAGAGGAATATAAAGACGGTAATAGTGAAGTCCTAGTGAGGCCCTAGAGAGGTCCATCGAGATGGCCATAGTGAGGGCCTGGAGAGGGCCTAGAAAGGACCATAAAAGACAACCATAGTTTTGGGGCATATTTAGGGCCTAGAGAGGACCATAGAAACGCCAGAGTGTGGTCATATTGGGCTCCTAGAGAGGACCATAGGAACAGCCATAGTGAGAGCCTAGAAGGAGCCAAGAGGACCATAGATATGGCCAAATATGGGCATAGAGAGGCTGTAGATGGAACCATAGATACGACCTTAATGAGGGCCTTGAGAGTGCCTTGAGAGGCCCATCGATATGACTATAGTGAGTGAGGGCCTAGAGGAGGGCCTAAGAAGACTTTAGAGACTTCCAGAGTCCAGGCATAGTGGGGGTCTAGAGAGGGACCATAGAGATGTTCCTTGTGAAGGCCTAGAGAGGGCCTAGAGTGTACCATAGAGATTGCCATAGAGAGGTCACAGAGGTGGCCTACAGATGACCATAGATACGGCCATAGTGAGAGACTAGAAAATTGCATTGATGGACCTTAGATACGGCCATAGTGATGGACTAGAAAGGGCATAGAGAGGACCATTGAGATGGTCATAGTGAGGTCATAGATGGGGCGTAGAGACGACCATATATACTGCCCTAGTGAGAGGCTAGAGAGTGCATAGATGGGATCTAAGAGAGGGCCATAGTGAGGGCCTACATGGGTCCTAGAGAAGACCATAGAGATGGCGATAGTGAGGGCCTAGAGAGGGCCTAGAGGGGACAATAGAGACTGCCATAGTGAAGTCAATAAAGGGGGCTTGAAAAGGACCATAGAGATGGGCATAGTAACAGCCTAGAGGTGTGCCTAGAGGACCATGGAGACAACCATAGTAAGGGCCTAGAAAGGACCACAGATATGGACATACTGAGGGCCTGGAGGACTGCTAGTGAGGACCATATATATGGCCATAATGAGGGCCTTGAGAAGGCCTAGATAGGACATAGAGAATGCCATAGTGAGATCCTAGATGGTTCTTAAAGAGGACCATAGAGAATGCCATATTGTGTTCCTAGAGAGGGCCTAGAGAGGACAATAGAGACAGCCATAGCTAGGATTAGAGGGGACCTATTGAGGACAATAGAGATGGCCATTTTGGGGTCCTAGAGAGGGTCTAGAGAGGTCTATAGGGATGTCAGAGTCAGCCATCGAGGGCGACTAGACAGGACCATAGAGACTTCCATAGTGAGGGCCTAGAGAAGGCCTAGAAAGGACCATAGAAATTGCCCTAGTGAGATCCTAGAGACTGTCTACAGAGGACCATAGAGACAACCATAGTGAGGGCCTAGAGAGGGCCTAATGAGGAATATAGAGATGGCCATAGTGAGGGCCTAGGGAGGGCTTAGAGAGAACCATAGAGACTGCCATAGTGAGGGCATAGAGGGGGGTTAAAGAGGCCCATAGAAATGACATAGATGTGTCCTAGAGGGGGCCTAGAGAGGACCATAGAGATGGCAATAGAAAGGAAGTAGAGAGGGCCTAGAGAGGACCATAGAGATCGCCTATAGGTGGCCTACAGGGAGCTTCCAGAGGACCGCATAGACGGACATAGTGAGGTCCAAGAAAGGGCCTGGAGAGGACCATAGAGTCGTCCTAGAGGTTGCTTAAAGGGTGCCTACAGATTACCACAAACACGGCCATAGTGTGGTCCTAAAGAGGGCCTAGAGAGGATAATAGAGACTGCCATAGTGAAGGCCTAGAGAGGGCCTAGAGGGGACCGCAGAGACTTCCATAGTAAGTGCCTAGATGGGACCTAGAGATGAACATATATGCTGCCATAGTGACTTAGTATAGAGGGCCTAGAGAGAACCACAGAGACAGCCATAAGGAGGGACTTGATAGTGACAACAGAGGACCATAAAGTCGGCCAGGGTGAGGGCCTAAAAGGTTCCTAGAGAGGATCATAGAGACAGCCTAGAAGTGGCCTTGAGGGGCCTAGAGATACGGCCATTAGTGAGGGCCTTGAGAGGCCTAGATGGGACCATAGAGATGGCCATATTGAGAGCCTAGAAAGGGCCTAGATGTGACGATAGGTATGACCATAGTGAAGGCCTAGAGAAGGCCTAGATGGGACAATAGAAATGACCATAGTGAGGTCCCAGAGAGGGCCTAGATGGGACCATAGAGATGGCAATAATGAGGGATTAGAGCGTGCGTAGAGAGGACCATAGAAACGGCCATACTGATGGTGTGGAAGATTGGTAAAGTGGACCATACAGAAGGCAATAATGATGGCCCAGAGAAGCCTATACAGGACCATAAAGACTGCCATAGTGAGGGCCTAGAGGGTTGCTAGAGAGGACCATAGAGATGGCCATATTCAGTTCCTAGAGATGGTGTAGATGGGACCATAAAGACGACCATAGTGACAGCCTAGAGAGGGCCTAGAGAAGACCATATAGACAGCCATAGTGAGGGCCTAGAGGGGGCCTACAGAGGACAATAGGGGCAGCCATTGTGTGGGCCTAGAGAGGGCCTAGAGAAGACCATACAGACCGATCTAGTGAGTGCCTAGAGAAGGCCTAGAGACCACCATAGAGATTGCCATATTGAGGGCAGAGAGGGAGCCTAGAGAGAACCATACAGACAGTCAGAATGAGGATCTAGAAAGGGTCTAGTTAGGACCACAGAGACGGCCATAATGAGGGCCTAGAGAGGACCTAGATGGGACCATAAGTATTGCCATATTGAGGGCCTATAAAGGGCTTAGATGTGACCATAGGGATGACCATAATTAGGGCCTAGAGAGAGCCTAGATGGGACAATAGAAATGCCCATAATGAGGCCCAGAGAGGGCCTAGATGGGAAGATAGAGATGGCTATATTGAGAGCCTAGAAATTGCCTAGATGTGACCATAGGATGACAATAGTGAGGGCCTGGAGAGGGCATAGATAGGACCATAGAGATGGCAATAGTGAGGGACTAGAGCAGGCCTAGAGAGGACCATAGAAACAGCCATACTGAGGGCGAGGACAATTCCTAAATTGGGACCATACAGAAGGCCATATTGATGGCCTACAGAAGCATAGACAGGATCATAGAGACTGCCATAGTGAGGGCCTAGAGGGTTGCTAGAAATGACCATTAGAGATGGCCATATTCAGTTCCTAGAGATGGTGTAGATGGGACCAAAAGACGACCATAGTGAGAGCCTAGAGAGGGCCTAGAGAAAACCATATAGACGGTCGTAGTTAGGGTCTACAGGGGGCCTAAAATAGGACAATAGGGATGGCCATTGTGAGGGCCTAGAGGGGCCTAGATAGGACCATAGAGACAGACCTAGTGAGGGCCTAGAGAAAACCTAGAGACCACCATAGAGATTGCCATATTGAGAGCACAGAGGGACCTAGAGAGAACCATACAGACAGTCAGAGTGAGGATCTAGAGAGGGTCTAGAGAGGACCACAGAGACGGCCATAGTGAGGGCCTAAAATGACCCTAGGTAGGACGATAAAATAGCCAAAGTGAGGGCCCAGTGAGGGCCTAGAAAGTACTATCGAGACGGACATAGTGAGGGCCTGGTAATGGCCTAGAGAGGACCATCGAGATGGTCATAGTGAGTGCCTGAGAGAGCCTAGAGAGGACCACAGATTCGGCCATTCTGAAGGGCCTGTAGGATTCCTAGAGAGGACCATATAGATGACCATAATGAGGGCCTAGAGAAGGCCTTGAGTGGACCATAGACACTGCCGTAGTGAGGGCCTAGAGGGTTCCTAGAGAGGACCATAGAATATGGCCATTGTGAGGGACTAGAGAGGGCCTTGAGAGGACCATATAATCAACCCTAGTGATGGCCTACAGGATACCTAGAGAGGACCATCAAGATGGTCATAGTGAGGGTCTAGAGAGGGCCTAGACAGGACCATAGATAAGACCATAGTGAGGAACTAGAGAGGGCCTAGAGAGATCAAAGAGAGGAACTAGTGTGGACCACAGAGACAGACATAGTAGGCCTCGATACAGCCTAGAGAGGACCATAGACATATCCATAGAGAGGGTCTAGAGAGGACTATAGAGATGGTCATAGTGAGGTCCTAAAAAGGGCCTACAGAGACGGCCATAGTGAGGGCCTAGAAAGGGCATAGAGAGGACAATATTGACGGCCATAGTGAGGGCCTAGAGATGTCAAACAATGGATCATTTAGATGCTCGTGTTGAGGGCATATATGGTGCCTAGAAAGGTCCATTGAGATGGCCATAGTGAGGGCCTAGATTCGACCTATATGACGGGCATATTGAGTTCCTAGAAAGGGCCTAGAGAGGACCATAGAGACTGCCAATGTTAGGGCCTAGGAGGGTCCTAGATAGCACCATAGAGCTTGCCATAGTGAGGGCACAAAAGGGGCCCTAGAGAGGACAATAGTGATGGTCATAGTGTTGGCCTATAAAAGGATCTAGAGAGGACCATAGAGATGGCCATAGTGCGGGCTTATAGAGGGCCTACAAAGGACCATAGAGACGGCCATAGTGAGGGTCTAGAGAGGGCCTATAGAGGACAATAGAATCGACCATTGTGAGGACCTAGAGAGGTCATAGAAGGGACCATTGTGAGGGACTAAACAGGGCCTAGAGAGGTCCATCGAGATGAACATAGTGAGAGCCTAGAGAGGGCCTAGAGAGGACCCTAGAGACTGATGTAGTGAGGGCTAGAGGGTCCCTAGAGAGGATCATAGATATGGCCATTGTGAGGGACTAGAGAGGGCCTAGATAGAACCATATAATCAGCCCTAGTGATGGCCTACAGGATACCTAGAGAGGACCATCTAGACAGCCATAGTAAGGGTCTAGAGAGGGCCTAGACAGGGCCATAGATAAGACCATAGTGAGAGACTATAGAGGGCCTAGAGAGGGCCTAGAGAGGAACTAGTGTGGACCATAGAGACAGACAGAGTAGGGCCTAGAGACAGCCTAGAGAGGACCATAGAGACAGCCAAAGAGAGGGTCTAGAGAGGACTATAGAGATGGGGCATAGAGAGGGCCTACAGAGGACCTTAGAGACGGCTATAGTGAGGGCCTAGAAAGGGCCTAGAGAGGACAATATTTCCGGCCATAATGAGGGCCTAGAGAGGGCCTAGAGAGGACAATAGAATCGAGCATTGTGAGGGCCTAGAGAGGTCATAGATGGGACCATAGTGAGGGCCTAAACAGGGCCTAGAGAGGTCCATCGATATGAACATAGTGAGAGCCTAGAGAGGGCATAGAGAGGACCATAGAGATGTTCATAGTCAGGCCTAGAGAGGTCTAGGAGGACCATAGAGTCGACCATAGTGAGGTCTAGGAAGGGTCCTAGATCAGACGCTTTTAAAAACAAACCATAGTGATGGCCTAGAGAGAGCCTAGAGAAGACCATAGATAGACCATAGTGAGGGTCTAGAGAGGGCTATAGAGGACCATAGATACTGGCAGATGTGGGCTAGAGGGGCCTAGAGATGACCATAGAAATGACCATAGTATGGGCCTAGAGAACCTAGAGAGGACCATAGAGGACTGTAATAGTGAGGCCTAGTTGGTGCCTAGAGAGGATCATAGACATGGCCATAGAGAGTACCTAACAGTTCTCAATGTGATCATTGAGAGTCCATAGTGGAGGGACTAGAAAAGGCCTAGAGAAGACCATTTCGACGGCCATAGTGAGGGCCTAGAGGGGGGCCTAGTGTCCTCAAGGGGACCATAGAGATAGCCATAGTGATGGCCTAGAGAGAGCATAGAGAGGGCCATAGAGTCAAACAAAGAGAGGGTTTAGGGGAACCTAGAGAGCACAATAGAGACTGACATGGTAGCGCTTAGAGAGGGCCAAGAAAAGGACCATAAACACGTCCATAGAGAGGTCATAGAGGGCCTAGATGGACCATCGAGACGGTCATAGTGAGGGCTTAGAGAGGCTGAGATGGACCTCTTGATTTGGCAAAAGTGAGGACCTAGAGAGGGCCGAGATGGGACCATAGAGACATTCATAGAGAGGGCCTAGATAGGACCATAGAGATGGCCATAAAGGGAGAAACTAGAGAGACCTAGAAAGACCATCGAGACTACCATAGTGAGTTTCCCAGACAGGCATAGAGAGCACCATCACAGATGACCAAAGTGAGTACCTATAGAGTGCCTAGAGAGGACCATATATACAGCCATAGGAGTGCCTCTAGACAGGCCTAGAGAGAATCATAGAGACAGCAATAGTGAGGGCTTAGAGTGCTAAGAGAAGACCATTGTGAGTCTTCGAGAGGGCCTAGGTGGGACTATAGAGAGTGGCCATATGCAGTCCCTAGAGAGGGCCTAGATGTGACCATAAAGACTACCATAGTGAGGGCCTAGGAGGGCCAGAGAAGACAATAGAAATGGTAATAGTGAGGGATAAAGTGAGGGACTAGAGGGGATGTAGAGACAGCCCTAGGATGGCCGTAATGGGCCTAGAGAGGGATTAGATTGTCCTAGAGAAGACCATAGAGACAGCCCAGTGAGGGCTTAGAGACCATTTAGAATGGACCCAAAGAAGGCCATATTTTGTGCCTAAAAAGGCCCTAGATAGTGCCTAGAGAGTCGTAGAGAGGACCAAGAGACAGCCATAGGAGGTCCTAGAGACACCCTATAACATACCATGAGAAACGCCATAGTGAGAGCCAGATGGGCCTAAAGAGGACCATAGAGAGGCCTTAGATAGGCCCGATGGACCCTAGAAGGGCCCTAGTGAGGGGCCCTTTTAAAGGGGGGCCCCCCCAGGAACTAAGGGGGGGAAAAGAGAAGCCCCTAAAGGTTTCCTCGGATGCCCACAGGGATCAAGAACAACCAAGTTTAAGGCCCCAGAGAAACCCTAGAGACGGGCATACGAGGGGCTAGGGGGCCTACAAAACCAAAAAAACGGCCCCAGTGAGTGGCCCCCAGAGGGCCTAGAAGGCCCCTTAAAAAAACCATATTTTTGGCCCAAAAAGGGCCCCTTTTTGGACCATAAAGAAAGGGCCCCAATGAGGACCTAAGGAGGTAAAAACGATCAAAAGAGACAGTCCCAAAAATTTCGGCCCCAGTGGTTTTCCTAAGAGGGCCTAGAAAAGGGGGATAGGGTGGGCCAATGAGGGCCAAATTTTTCCTTGATTAGGGGGTGTGAGGGTTTTACAGAGGGCCTAAGAAACCCCTGGGGGGCCCCATATGGGGGTTAGAGGGGCCCCAAAAGGGGGTAAGAACCTAGTGAGGGGGCCCAAAAAAGGGCCCCCCAGAGGACCCTAGAAAAAGGCATGTTTTGGGGGCCCAAAATGGGGGCTAGGAAAGGGCCCCTTATAAGTCTTTTGGGGGGCCTAGAGGGCCTAAGGACCATTTGAGGGGCCATAAAGGGGAGTAAAAAAGTTTTTGGGAGGGGGGTTTAAAAAGGGCCCAAAGGGCGCCTAGTGAGGGCCCCCCAAAAGGGCCCCCCGGGGGAATTTTTAAAAAAAACCCCAAAAAGTGAGGCTTAGAAAGGGGGGGAGGAAGTCCTTTAGAAAAGGGTAGAGGCCCCAAAAGGGCCCAGGGGGCCCCGGAGGGCCTTAAAAAAAAGGGGGCCCAAATTTAAAGGGGGTTGAGGAACCTAAAAAGAGCCATGTGAGGGCCCCCGAGAAAGGGCCAGGGGACCATGTTGCCATAGGGGGAAAGGTACAAAGGCAAAAAAAGGGGGGGGGAAACCCTAGGGGGAAAACCCCAAGGGGGGGAAACCCAAAAAACCCCCGGGGGGCCGGAAGGGGCCCAAGGAATCAAAAGGAAAAACCCCAAAAGCTAGGGGCCAAAGAAGTGGGGCCGGGGGAAAAAATAGGGGACCATACGGGGCCCTGGTTCCTAGACCCCCGGGGGGCCCCAGGTCCTTTGGGCCCCAAAAAGGGCCCCGGGGGCCCCAAAAATGAAAGGTAACCATTAAACCCCCTTGGGGCTAAAGGGGGGAAAAAAAACCCTTAGGGGCCCCAAAGGGGGCCTAGGAAAAAACCTTAGAGGGGCCAAAGGGGAAATGGAAAAAAGGGAAAAAGAGGGCCTAGATGACCCGGGGGGGGCCTAGATAGGGCTAAGTGGGCTAAAGGAGACGGTCATAATTCCGGGGCCCAGAGAGTCCTAAAAGACCCAAAAGAGATAGCATAGTGGCCTTTGAAGGGGGCCCAAAAATGACCATATATAGGCCCTAAGAGTGCCTAAAAGGGGCCAAGATGGCAATAGAGATGGCCCCTAGAAAAGGTCTAGAGGTTCTAAAAAGTAACAGTGTCGGCCATAGTGAGGGCCTAGAGGGAAACCTAGTGGGTGCACCATACAGACTGTCCCCAAATTTCGGGCAGTGGGTCCAGAGAGAGGACCATTTTGATTAAAGGCCATTTGTGAGGCATAGAGAGCACCTAGAGTGGACCACAGAGACAGCCATAGGAGGCCCTAGATAGGGGGCCCACATGGACCAAAAAATGGGCATAGTTAGAGCCTATAGGGGTGCCAAAGAAAGACCACAATATGGGGCCATAGTGAGGGCCTCAAGAAAGGGCCCTTTGGTGGGTCCATAGAGATGGCCATAGTGAAGGCCTAGAGAGGGCCAGATGGGACCATAAAGAAAAACCATAATGATGGCCTAGAGAGAGCCTAGAGTGGACTATAGTGATGGCATAGAAGGCAAGAGGGCCTAGAGAGGCCAAGAGAACGCCATAGTGAGTGCTTCGAGACTTCCTACAAAGGGTCATAGAGAGGGCCCCTAGTGAAAAGGGGCAGAGAGGCTAGAGGGGGAAAAAAGGATGTCCACAGTGAGGAGTTAGATAGGGCCTAGGAGAATCATAAAGACTGCAAGAGTGGGGCATAGTTGGGGCCTGGAGACGACCTAAAGACAACCAAAATTTAGGCATAGATAGCAACTAGAGAGGACCATTTTAGAAAGACCAAATGGGCCTAAGAGGGCCCCAGAGAGGACCATAGTGACGGCCATAGTAGGGCCTAGAGGGGGCCTAAGAAGACCATAGAGAAAAGCATTGTGAAGTCCTCAAGTCGGGCCAGGTTGGGCCATAGAAAAAGGGCCCTTTTGGGGGGCCAGAGAGGGCCTAGATGGGACAATAAAACAACTTAGAGTGAGGTCTAGAGAAGACCACAGAGAAGGCCATGTAGGGCAATTGAGAGGCCAAGGTGGGAAACAAAGAAATGGCCCCTAGGAGGGCATAAAAGGGCCTAGATAGGACCATAGATATACCCATTTGGAGGGCCCCAAAAGGGGTGAGATGGGACCATTGACAAGGGCCCAAAATTAGGGCTAGAGAGGGCCTAGAACGGATCAAAGAGATGGTAAAACTGAGGTCCTAGAAAGGGGGCCTAGAGAGCACTATAGATACAACCATGTTAGTTCCTAGGCTGGGCTAATGTTACCATTAAGACAGCATAGTGAGGGCCTAGAGTGTGCCTAAAGAATACCTATATTGGCCAAATTCGGCCCGTTGGGGCCCAAAAGAGGACCATAGATACGGTCAAATTTTGAGGCATAAAGAGCGACTAGAAAATGACCAAAGAACAGCCATATTGGGGGTGCTAGATAGAGCCTAAATAGAACCAAAGACATGGGATATAGTTTAGGGTCTAGAGGGGGCCCAGAGAAGCCCATCGATATGGCCATAGTGAGGGCCCCCCAAGAGGTCTTTGGTGGGGTCCATATAGATGGCCATATGAAGGCCTAAGAAGGGATAGATGCGACCAAAAGACAACCATAGTGATGGCCTAGAGAGGGTCTAGAGTGCATGATAGAGATGGTCCAAGGCCTAGAGAGGGGGGTACTGAGGCCCCTAGAGACCGCCATAGTAAGTGCTTCAAGACTGCTTAGAGTAGATCATAGAACGGCCAAAGTGAAGGCACAGAGAGGGCCAAGAGGGGGCCAATTTGAGATGGTCATAGTAGGGGTTAGAGAGGGCCTACGAGGACCATAGACACAGCCCTATGTGCTTCAAGATTTCTTAGAGTGGATCATAAAAGACGGCCAAGTGAAAAGGCAAGAGGGCCAAGAGGGACCATAGAGATGACCAAATTTGTGAAAGGGGGCCTAAATAGGGCCTAGAGAGGATCATAAGGACTGCAAGAGGAGGCATAGTGGGTCCTGATACGACCTATAATGGCAATAAAATTTAGGGCATAGAATAGCAACTAGAGAAGGACCATTAACGCAATAATGAGGGCCTAGTGAGGACCATAGTGGGATCGCACATGAGTGAGGGCCAAAGGGGGCCTAGAGAAGACCATAGAGACAGGCATTGTTTAGGTCCTCAAGTCAGCCTAAAGGTGGGCCATAGAGACGGCAATAGTGAGGGCCTAGAGAGGATCATGAAGACTGCAAGAGTGCGGGCATAGTGGGGGCCTGGAGACGGACCCTATAACCGTAATAAATTTAGGCCTAAAAGGCCTAGGACCATAGATAAAGCATATGAGGCTAAAATGCGAGATGGGACCTAAAAAGGGCATAATTAGGGCACTAGGGGGCCCTATAGCGGAACATGAGATTGTAATAAATGAAGTCCTAGAGGGTGCCAAAAAACCACTATAATACACCATAGTGAATCCTAGAGATGGTCTAGATTACCATTTTAGCAGCCATAGTGAGGGCAAAGATATGGCCTAGATGGGACCATAAAGATGACATAGTGAGGCTAGAGAGGGCATAGAGAAGACAATAAGAGAGCCATAGTGAGGGCTACAGAGGACTAAAGAGGACCATGGATCGAGCATGTGTGGGCATAAGTGGGCCTAGAGAGGACTAGAAAAACCATAGAGAAAACCTTGTTAGTTCTAATTTGCCAAGAGGACCAGAGAATTTTTTAGTAAAAAGGCCAAGAGGGCCTAGAGGGGACCATGGGGAAAAGCGGAATGGGGCCAGAAGGACCTAAGGAACCCCTAGAGCGGCCCTAAGAGGGCTTAGATGGGGGCCCAGAAAGACCAAGAAAGGTCTTTGAGGGCCAGGGAAAAAGGGGGGACCATACAGAGGAATAGGGGGCCCAGGAGGGCCAAAGGGGGAAACCAAGAGATGGCCTATGAGGGGTCAGGAGGGGCCCGGGAGGCCATAAGCGCAAAAAAGGGGCAAGGGGGCCCCAAGAAAACCATAGAACACCAAATAGGGGAAAAAGAGCACCTAAAGGGACAAAAGAAACCCCTAGGGGGTACCTAATGGGGCCCACAAAAACCAAATACACCTAGTGAGGGCCTAGATACACTGAGGACATTTAGCGGCCAAAGGGAATCCTAGAGAGACCAAAAAGGCCAAAGAGGGGCCATTTTGGGGCCAGATAGGGGAAAAGGGGAAACCAATAACGCCCCAACGGCAGAGGGAAAGGATGAAAATAGAAAAGGGCCTAATGAGGGGATAGAAAGGGCCCCAAGAGGCAAATTGAGGTCATATTGGGCCCAGTAGGCCTACATAGGACCAAATAAAGGCTAATTTGGGCCTAGAGGGGGCCCCAAAACCATAGATACAGCAAAAGGGGGCTAGGGGGGCCTAGAAAGGGCCCTAGAAAGGCCAAAAAGGGCCCCATGAGGGGTAGGGACCAAAAACTCCGAAAAGTGAAAGAGGGGCCAAAGGGCCCCCAAAGGGCCAAAGATCCTAAGAGGGCCTAGAAAGAGGTAAAAAACAGTCATTTGGGGTCAGAGGTTAAGGGGAAACCTATAAAGGCCCCTGTGAGGGGCCCAGGGGGCCGAATGGGGGAAGAGAAATGGCCATATGAGGACCTGTTTGGGGGCCCATTTAAAACCCCCAGGGGGCCCTATTAGGGCTTGGGGGGGGGCCCGAAAAGGACCAAAGAAAGACCTTAGGAGGGCCAATGGGCCTGATGGAGATAAAACTTAAAGGGGGCAAGAAGGGGCCCAGAAGGAAATAGTGAAGCCATTTAACTGCCTATAAAGGCCTAGAAATGCCATGAGATGGTCAAGTGAGGGCCGGGGGGCCCTACTGGGCCATAGAGAAGCCGTTAGGGGGTTGAGAGGCCCCCGATGGGGTCTTAAATGGTATTGTGAGCCAGAGAGGGGCCAGGGGACCCTTGAAAAAGGGTTTAATGAGGGCCCGTGGT
Organism: Mastomys natalensis; assembly: GCA_021653895.1. Lineage (NCBI taxonomy): Eukaryota > Metazoa > Chordata > Mammalia > Rodentia > Muridae > Mastomys > Mastomys natalensis. The sequence goes on from JAJTUV010004732.1 coordinate 14,721, forward strand.
TCCTAAAAAGACCCCAAAAAATCCATAGTAGTCCTTTAGGTTTTAGTGTCACCTTTAAAAGGGAAAATTTGGGCTTTTGAGGTCCAAGAAGACCCTGGAGAGGCCTAGTAAGGGCCTAGGAGGCCAGAAGGCCACAGAGAGACAAAAGTAGGGCCCCGAGAGGGCAAAAAGGGGGCCAGAAGGTCAAGAGGGCCATAAAAAGCCAAGTGGGGGAAAAGGAAAAAAAACCTAGAGAGGGTAGGGAACAGACAATTTAAGGCAAAGGGGAGGGCTTAGGAGGGCCCAAAGACCCCCCATAATGAGGGAAAAAGGGGCCTTTTTTGGCCAAGAGTGGCCAATAAGACCTAGAGAGGGCCAGAAACCGAGAAAAATAGTAGGAAGAGGGGGTAAAAGGGGAAAAGATTCCCCAATGAGGGCCAAAAGGTCAAAAAAAAGGGCCCCCAAATTAAGGCCCAGGGGACCCAAAGACCATTGAACGCCAAAGAAGAGTCGAGAGGGCCAGAGGGAACAAGAGAAAAATAGGTGGGCCTAAAGGGGGCCTTTAGGCCAAAAAAAGGTCCAGGGGACCAAGAGCAGCAAAAGTGAGGGCCTAGAGAGCCAAAAAGAGGAAAAAAAGAGACAGCCCTATTTAGGGCCCAAAAAAAAAAGCCAGAAGGTCCTAAGAGGAACCCCGAGACCCCCATATGGGCCCCGAAGGCTTGAAGGGCCAAGGATCCAAAAGCCTAGGGGGGGCCAGAAAAGCATTGGAAAAAGCAAGGGAGGGGCCTTTAAAGGCCCGAAAGGGGCCCAAAAAAACGGGGCCATAATGAGGGG
>JAJTUV010004733.1:0-14660 GCA_021653895.1 Mastomys natalensis
AGCAGCTGGCCAGCAAACAAGTCCTTTGAGCATGCGTCGGCCTCGTGCCCCTTCTGAGTGGGCTTATGCTAATAAGGTGTTGGCAGCTTAACCTATCCTGGGAGGACACATCACCCAGCCCGCCTAGGGCAGTTATATAAGCAGCTCCTTTCTGCTGCTTGGGGTCCAGGCCCTTCCATCTCCTTCCTGGTCCAGGCCTTTCCCTTCCCTTCCTGGTCCAGGTCCCCGTCCAGTTCCCCATTCCTATGTCAAGAGCCGTTCCTGGATTAAAGCCAACTGAGAAGGATCCTAACCGTGTCGCGTCTTACTTGCGGGCCAAGGCGGACGCGACAGTCCCTCTCTCATAGAAAGGCTGGCAGGGTGAGTAGGGAACAGAGACTTCTCAATTCTTTTCCAACTCCCAGGAACCAGGCACAGCTTCCTTTAAAAAGCTATCTTTGTCCTTACCATAGGGCCCTGTTACATTGCTCTGGAGCAAGCAGTCCTGTTCACAGGGCTTTTAAAAAGTATTTTTTCTTCTTTGAACACAAATAATAGTGAAGTCCAGCCAAAGAGGACACCAGCAAAACCGATGCATTCCAGGAGACCAGTCAAGAAGGTGGCCAAGTAAAGGGGCAGGCCTTGGCTTGCCATGGTCTGAGATGAAGTGGGTCCACAAATCCTATCCTGAACTTCAGAGTCCACCACTGGTAGTGATGTGTGGAAAATTCCTTTGGCAAGCCCTCAACTTCAATGAGCCTTCTTGTTCCAACTGTCTCAGGGTTGAGCAAGAAATACCATGGAATGGTTTGTCTGGATCCTGGAAAATAAGGCAGAAACAGACTGGTACAGGAAGTTTGTGAAAAAGACAGCTGAGGGAAAGGGGTCCTCAGGAGAAAGGCCCCAAGGCTTTGGAAAGTAAAAACTTTCATATATGACCAGGGAATGTGGCTTAGCCATAAAATATTATCGAGAGTTCATTCCCAAACATGGAAAGTCAAAAACAACACCCAACCCCCACTACCCGCCAAAATACTGTTCACACATCCTTTCATTCACAACATCTGCGAAACTACCCATGGGTAAGGTAAGGCAGGTCTCAGTGGCAACACATGCTATACGGGGTGGGGGTGGGGGTGAGGGGCGGCGGATATCCTGCCTAATGTTTGGGGACATCACAAGAGGAGGTAGAAACCCCCAAGAAGCCCCGACTTGAAAGTTTGAATGCAGTCCACCAAAAGAGCAGCCACCTGAGCCATTCAAAGGCCTGACTACAAGCAAATGCTCGGTCTACAGTTTCAGTGCGAGGTAGTGAAACAAAAACTTCTGAAGGTTTTGTGAACTTGCCCCAAGGTCGCATGGCTACTTGATCACTACGAAAATTATCCCAACAAGAGGCTTGTCTGGAACCACAATTCCCATCCCCCGCTGCCTCTACCGACGTTCACTAACTTCCACCAAGTCATAGCTCTCGCTCCAGCTGGCAGCCACTCTCACACAGATCGCTGTCCCCGCAGCCCCACCGCCATCGCCACCGCCACCACCACCGCCACCGCCACCGCCACCGCCACCGCGCCACCGCGCCACGCCTTCTACCACGACCCGGCATACCTGAATCGCCCCGTCCGGCTCTGCCCAACTCAGCTCTTCCCGGCCCGACACAACCCAGCTCGGCCAGACCCAGCCCGGTATCCTACCCAGCCTTCTCGTGTGTTCCAAGTCTGCATCTGCCCCCATCCCCTCTCATCGCCCCTCCCAGTCCTCTGCCGCCTCTTGCTCGCCCCCTCCCGTAAGGGCTTGAGACCCGCCCCGGTCTCCATCACTTCCTTCTTTAAAAAAAACAAAACAAAACCCCTCTTCTTTCCTCCTATTCCAACAGCTGTCTAGGATTCGGATTCCAACAGCTGTCTAGAATTCGGACAGGATCTTTTTTGACAGACTTTAAGCTTTAGGAAATCCTGCCTAGACCTCCCTAACCAAACTAGTTTAACACAGTTCCAGTCATAGAGATCAAACTGCACGTGGATGCCGTTGTGTTTCCAATGCATTACCTTGTCCACTCGGGTGGGCGTGGTACAAACTGTTTCCCACTTGCCCATCACTCACTCCCCACCCCAAGTTTATTCCCAGATTTGCCAAGAAAACCCCACCATAAAATCATGGAGCCGGAAACAGGACGGAGGTGCTTATCAGAAACCATCACTGGAGGGGGCCTTGCCTTTCACCTCTAAGGATCCTTTTCATTGTCCCCCAACCCCTGCTGAAACCCCCAGTCCAGGTTCTGAGACAGGCTTCCTGCCCAGACTGCATTGATTAACTATTCATTCATCCACCCCATTTTTTATTAATCAAAGACATTTATAATTGCCCATCGGAGCTTGTGATCAGCATGAGCTAGCTGGCCTAACCAGCTGTGTTACTCACTCCAGCCCAGAGCAAATGAGCTGATGTCTTCCTTGCCTGAACCACAGTTCTTTCCTCTCCTTTGAGAGAGAGCTTCTTATGTATTAGATCCTGACACCAGGCCCAGCTTCCTGGCTCGGCCCTCTTTCCAGAGGGAGATGGTGGGAAGACAAGCACCAGGAAGTGTTGTCCAGATCACCACCAAAACAAAGTATCAGAAAAGGCTATTCAAGTGACTTACTGCAGAGTCGGAGGGTGCTGTCATCCTACACCCCAGTGACTTCAAATGTGACAGGCTCAGACTTCCTAGCTGCCCGACTAAAATGGGTTCGAAGTGTCTTAGTTAGAGGAGCTGTCCTCAAAAGAAGTCCACCTGGAGCAAATTCAGCAGGCTAACTGCAGGGAAGTGGGATTCCCAGGTTGTAGCTATCTCTGGGCCAGAGAGGGAGTTTAGTGGAGAATCCTAAAAGGATTTTGCCCCAAGGTCATGCCACACAGCCCAAAAATTGCCTAACTCCCAAACCTTTGCTCTTAACTTGTCCAGTCTTAACACCAGATATTGGAACATTGCAGAAAACATGTCCTTTCTTTAAAAATTAAAAATTAAATTAAATTTAAAAGGGGGGAGGGTAAGGATGGGGAACTAAAAATACAACAAGTCGAGACAAAGGGAAGCACAGGGCAAGATTTTCCATTTTCCTGCAAGTCACAGAGACACTGCTGTGAATGCAAGCCCAGCTCCGCACCGGGCTCATGTGTTGCTCTCCTGAGGACCTGGTGGATAAGGAAATGGAAAGAGCAAAGGAAGAAGAGAAAAGGTCAAAGCCAAGATAAAGAGAATTTAGAATGCAAATCAGCAGGAACAGTCAGGAAAGCACAGCTCAGGAGCTCGCAGGACTCAGGATAAACCAACCTAGACTTTAGGAGCTCCTCTCTCCCAAGTAGGAACCCCACCCTACACCCCACTTGACTGCAGAAGGCACTGCCTCTAGTAACAGGACAGGCCTATAGATACTATCAAGTGCAAACCTTAGACTATTCTAAGTCCTTAGTCCTATTTGCTTCGGCTCTTGCAGCTAGCAGAGGCAGGTGCTGTTCTGATCAGCCTATAGCTGCTCTCCAATGAGGATTTTCTTGGAACATCAGACAGACAAGTGGTTATAATAAGGTCTGTCTGACTTGAGCACCAACATCTCCAACCTTTCTCTCTTCATCTCCTTTCCTTTCATCCCATTCCTTTGTTGTTTTCGTTGTTGTTGTTTTTGTTGTTGTTGTTAATTGCTTGGTTCAATGATTGCAAATTCCAGCCAGGTGCTGGAACTCAGGAGCTCCAGTGCCTCCCCTCCAGCCCAGGAGGCAAAGGAATTGGATTGCTAGAGTGAGAGAATGTTCTGCCAGGCAGAGCTCAGCCTAACACTTTCAACCAACAACATGGGGCCAGTACAGAGCCTAGAAAAAGTAAGATCATTCTGGAACCAAGACATTCACTGGCAAGGACAGTGGCAAGACCTAGGCCAAAGCAGGTACCTAGATGAAGGGAATTGGACTTCAACCCATATCCATCAATCATGTCTTATTGATTCCACTTCCTACTCATCCTTGGCTACTACTACCATAGCCAGATACCCTTCTCACCAAGGTTTTATCGACCTCTGTGTCATCAGTACATCAGCCCATCAGGGTTTCCATTTGATAACACTGGTTAACTGTTTATATGTTTTCCAATTAGCCAGCTGGTGAAGGCTAGCTCAGATTCTGGGAATAAAAGCCATGGACATCACATAGACTTCTTATGGCTAGTCATACAAGACAAAATGAATGAACTGTATCAAGTCATATCCCAGAGGTGGAAAGATTAAGGCTGTAGCTCAGCTGAGTGTCTGCCAAGTGGACAGCATGAGTCCTGAGTTCTAACCCCATCACTGGAGATGAAAGTACTTTCCTGTAGTCTCAACACTCAGAGGTGGAAGCAGAAGAATCAGAGGTTCAAGATCACTTTTTGCTACATAACAAGTTCAAGACCAGCCTGGGCTGTATGAGATGCTGCAAATAAATAGATTGAGATAGATAGATAGATAGATAGATAGATAGATAGATAGATAGATAGATGATAGATAGATAGATAGATGGTATTCCTGATACAGACAAATGATCAGGTCCTCAGTCACCCCACCCTACCTTCCAAGGCAGTCCTACCGCCCCTTTAACAATCTCCACTGAGAGAACTCCGCCCCCCCCCAACTCCTGGTGCTCCTCCCAGGGCAGGATTCACAAACCTTTTCTTAACCCTCTTTCATATGGATAAACTGTGAGCCTTTTCACACCAAGTATACAAACCAGCCAGTGTTCTCAAGGGACAGAGCCAATAGAACAACTGACATATATAGATCAGTAAGGGGTTTATTACTAATTTAAAGTGGATTTCCCACCTACAATAATGCAACCAAGAAAAGTCCCTCACAGGTTTGCCCAGCTGCTTGGGTTTTAGTTACTTCCAAAAGGAGTCAAGTTGACAACTGAGATTAACCATCACAGTGCCTTTCAAAGATGTAGGCTTGTGAGAATCCAAATATTTGGCTTTCCCATCTACAGTCTGTCTCAAAAGGGGGTTTGGGAGCCTATTTTGAAACTTAAAAAAAAAAAAAAAATTCAAAAAATAAATGCAAACATTTCCCTTTTCCATTCCAATGGAAAGAAAAATTCCTATCCTCCTGAGTTAATGCCAGAAAAAGGAGAAATCAGAAGCATGTTGATAGCCAATTACCTATTTCTCTGAGCTTCACTCCTCGCATCTATAAAATCAGTCAGGTTGTGATGTGGATTGTATATAATGTATGAAAATTGCCCAATTAGAACACTGGCTAATCTTGTTGTTAACAAAAAACTATTTAATTATAGAAAAATCAAGAAAAAAATTAATCAAAAAAGAAAAAAAAATGAGATGATATGTTAGAAGGATTCTAAAGTGCGCCTAACCTAACAAAGAAATAAATGGGGGGAGGGGGCAATCTCTGTTTCATAAGTGAGTCAGCCACCTTTAAGTAGCTCCATCCCCAGTAAGAAGGACCATGTTGAGCATCTAGCTGATTATACTGTGAGCTACTGACAGGAAGTTGGTTCATAAACCAGAGTAGACAGGAAGGGGAGTACACAGAGCTAGACTCTTTGGGGTCTTCTAGTGCTTTGAAAGTTCTGATAAGGTTGATGTGTGTCAACATGACAGAAGCTGGAGTCATCACAGAGAAAGGACCTTCAGTTGAGGAAATGCCTCCATGAGATCCAGCTGTAAGACATTTTCTCAATTAGTGATGAAGGGTGGGAAGTCCATTGTGGGTGGTGCCATCCCTGTGGTCCTGGGTTCTATAAGAAAGCAAGCTGAGCAAGGCAGGGGACGCAAGCCAGTAAGTAACATCCCTCCATGGCCTCTGCATCAGCTCCTACTTCCTGACCTGCTTGAGTTCCAGTCCTGACTTCCTTTGGTGATGAACAGCAATGTGGAAGTGTAAACTGAATAAACCCTTTGCTCCCCAACTTGCTTCATGGTCATGATGTTTGTGAGGGAATAGAAATCCTGACTAAGACAGTAGGACTGTGGGTAAAGAGGAGGCCTCCATGTTCTAGGAGACCTTCTTTTCAGAGGAAGATAAATCGGGAAGGATGCCCAAGGAGGCACTGGATGGAGGGTCTCTCAGACCAGTCACATCACCAGTCCAGCTCTCATGGCTACCATCAGTGGCAGCTATCATGTGTACAGCATCCAGTCACAATGGGTTTGGGGCATAGAAGCAGGAGCATCAGGGCCCACTGCACCTGGCCTTGGGGGTGTCCTGCTACTCTCCCCTCTCCCCTTGGCTTCACTTCCACGCTGTGTTGGTCATTTTCTATTCTACTGTGACAGATTACCCAACAGATACAGCTAAATGGAGGAAATAATCTATTTGAGCTTGTGGTTTCAGTCCCTCGTGACAGGGAAGGCACAGCTGCACTCAAAGCACTGGACCATGTGGCCAAACCACGCATCTCAGCTCATCAGGAAGCAGAAAGAGCTAGACCAAAACTAGAGTTATCACCACATCTCACGATGTAGCCCAGAACCTTCAGACCATGACTGCAGTGGCCTCTGAATACCTACACAGCTGAACCTGGACAAGGACTTCCCTAAATGGTTATCTGCAAGCAGGACACCATGATGCCCTGCTCTAAGGGTACTCTCTTGTTGAAAGTCCTTTACTTGGAGTTTGCATTTTTGCCTCCTAATCCTTTGATGGGTGAGCCTCAAGGTACTTTCCTATTCTTCAGGTGCAATGTGGAACTTCTTTCTTTAGGTTTATATTTTACTTTTAATTACGTTCATATGTGTGTGGGTGGATACATGCATGAGAGTACAGGTGCCCAGAGAAGTCAGAGGCACTGGATCCTGCCGCAGACATGAGGCTTTTTGATGGTGGTGAGTTCTTTAGCAGCTGTAAACAGGCCTTCATCCCTTCACTAACCAAACTACATTTTTTCCACATCCTTTTGCTCTGGATCTCATTGTAAACTCGGGTAAAAGTAGTCACAACCGTGACCCAACCTGAATGCTATGCAGTCATGCAATTTTGTCCACCAAATAAATTAGTCTTTTACTTTTGAATCCAGCCTTACTCAAATGTTTAGATTATAGGCAGAACACAGCCAGATTCTTTGCCAGAACATATAGGAATAGCTTCTGTCTTCATTTTCCGTAAGATCTGTGTTCCCATCTGAAAGCTCACGCGTGAGTGTTTCTGTCCACGTTCTCCTCTTTACAACACCACCAGAATTACACAATACGCTCTACAAATGGCATCCTTGAGCTCCTCCGGCCTGCATCTCCTCCCTTTCATGGTACGGTCTTCCCGAAAGCCACTTCTAAAAGCCCAAGAACTACACATTTGGGTTTCTTAGAGTTCCAGTCCCACTTCCAATACTGATTTTCTGCATTAGGTACTTCCCATATCACTGTGACAGAAACAAGAGGAGAGATGTGTCGGGGTCAACTCTGTCAGAGGGATTTTTAGTTCATGGTGGTAGCCCTCAAAGCAGGAGATTGTGATGGAGGACCCTTAAATTGGGTTGAGCCAGGAAAAAGAACGTCCTAGAAGGGCTACACCCTAAAAAGCCTCAAGACTTACTGTCACCAGCCAGCTCCCAACTCATAACGGCTTCACAATCTTCAAATTTTAACACAAGCTGGAGGTCAAGAATTGAGGGCATGAGACTGTGAGGAACAGCACAGATTTAAGCCATCGCATGTGTTCAATCAGCAAACATTTACAGGTAACTAGATTTGTTGTTGTTATTGGTTTGGTTTGGTTTTCTGAGACAGGATTGTTCTGTGTAATCCTGGCTATCCTGAAACTCAGACCAGGCTGAGTTTGTTTGCCTCCCGAGTGCTGGGATTAAAGGCATGCATCAGTATGCCCAGCTCAAGTAACTGGATTTTATCAGAGTCAAATGACATCAGATTATTAACAATTACTATTATCATTATATATATAATATAAATTATTAACAATGGAGCTGAAGGGGATGGCGACCTCATAGAAAGAACAACAGTATCAACTAACCTGGATCCTCAGCTCCCAGAGACTAAACCGCCAACCAAAGAGCATACATGGTCTGGTCTGTGGCCTCCCCCCCTCAACACATAGGACTACCTTGTCTGGCTTCAGTAGGAGAGGATGCACTTAATCCTGTAGAGACTTGGTGCCTCAGGGAAGGGGGATCTAATGGGAGTAGTGAGGTGGAAGTAAGTTTGTGGGTGGATGGGGGAGCACTGGGTGGGTTGATGCGGGGAGCACCCTCTTAGAGGCAAAGGGGAGAGGGAATGAGATAAAGAACTCTGGGAGGGAGTATTGGGGAGGGGGCAACATTTGGAATGTAAATAAATAAAATAATTTTTAAAAAGAGTTAAATGAAACAAGTTATCTTTGAAACAATCAAAAACAAAAAATACCAATGTCTACACCTGTAACTCTAAGAACCAGGCAGGAGCACACTGTGTAAACTCCAAGGTGTTCTCCATCCCTAAGACACAGGGTGGCATCAGTGATACTTGAGTCCCTGACCACTGACCATGTGCTAGAATTTATACATTGAATGTCTGTCAAAGGCCAGAGAGGACATCTTGTCCTGACTCCATTTGTGTCTGCTTAGACTTCTCAGCCCTCTATCTGTCCCCCAAGAGCCACATCTGCCTTGGCAGATCCTGATCCTGGATGGACCCTGACTATGTCCAGTTGTATTACCCAAAATAAGTAATGTTTATACAAACTAAACGTAAATTAAAATAACTATAAAAGGTATAAATCAAAATTAATTGTCATGTTGTATCTGGAATAACTACTATGTCCCACGTAAGTAGATGTTTCAGAGCTACTTTGACCTGACTGTCATCAAACATTGGTGTAATTGTGGTTTCTATGGAGTTTGCCTTTTAAAACACTTTACCCCTGAGCTTCAACACAAAGAAACTCTGAGGCATTAGCCCACTCTAGGTCATTCTAGCCAAAATGAAAAGGTTCTTACAGTCTTGATAGGCATAATTAGTGTGGTGGTCTATATCTTCCACATGGATTATTTCATTTTCAGAGGCCCCAGAAAGATTCCCCACATGTACACAGGACTCAGTCTCACTCTCGACTGCCTTAGGCAGTGGAAAGGTCTCCAGGGAGTTGTCCCCTGGAGGTGTTCTTAGGCTCTCTACCTCCCACTGAGCCTGGGAACACATATAATGACTGCTTCATGCCCAGACACTCCTAGGAGGTAAGTCTGCAACTGAATTCAGTTCTGCTTCAGAAGACATACCTCTTGGAAAGTCCCACTAAAGTCAAGAAGCAGAGGCTTTTTGAGGAAACTTCTTTTTTTTTTTTTTTTTTTTATACTAGAATTTTTTTTTAATGACATTTTCAAAACACTCCACAAAACTCAGTGATGCAGAATTTTAACTTCTAGTTGATCGTGTCTAACATATAGATGAATGCATACACACTGAATGTGTCAAGAGAGATACTCCAAGGCTCAGCTGCCTCAAAGTATTTGCCATGTAACCATGGATCAGAATTTGATCCCCGAGCGTACCATAAAGAGAGCTGGGCTTGGTAGTATGCATTTGTAATTCCGGGGCTGTAGAGCCCACACTGGTGAGATCCCTGGGAGCTTGCCGGATAGCCAGGCTAGTCTACTTGGCAAGTTCCAGAACACTGACAGACCCTGTCTCAAAAAATCCAGGTGGGTGGAGCTTGAGAAACACAGCCTGAGGTCAACCTCTGGTCTTCATGTGTTTGTATATATAAGTGTACACACACACACACACACACACACACACACACACACACACACATTCTGCATTGAATATCCCTGACACAGTGAACACCATCATTCAGCAATAGGTCCACTGCATAGACCTGGCTGGCTATACAGTCAACTGGAAGCTGGCTTCACTGCTACTCCCAAGGATCTACTACTTTCAAGAAATGGCCCACATTCAAAGTACGGCTTCTATTATCATGAGGTTCAAATCTGTAAGACGAGCTGAAGATGAGCTGGCTGGTCTTTGTCCTTCCTCCGATCTCTTCGAAGTCTAGAAATCAGCCTGTTTCAAAGCCTGTCAATGTTCCGTTGGCCCCAGTTTCTGCTTGTCTTCACACCGGCGCCCGTCTTTGGAAACTTAGATGAAGGTGGAAACGTGATGAAAATTGTTTGGGAACAGCAGATTTTTTTTTTCATAGTTTGTATTCAGTACTATTGTTTTTGGAACTATAAGAAAAAAAAAATCCCACAGGTGTGTGTGTGTGTGTGTGTGCGCGCGCGCGCGCGCGCGCGCATGCTCCACCTTGAGTGACTGTTGGCCACTATTAATAGATGTGGGAAAAGCACATCATGTCTAAGCACCAGCTAACTCCGATGTGCAGGTCTGAGAGAAAGCACATTACAGGGAGCTCTCCCTTGTTCTCCTGAGCTACGCAGGGATGCCAAGAGCAGAGGGCCTGGCTTCGTGATTCTGCCCTCATGAGATCTGGTTTTGTTTTAGTCAGGATGAATGGTCAGCTGACTGTATGAGATCTACATATTGGGTTATTTTGTCGATTTGTTACTGGTGTCTCTGTCTTGTTTTGTCCCCTTCCTGTTATCATTTCAGAGAAGAGGAGGAGAGCTGGTCTGTACGCCAAGCTTACTCTGACTTAGTAGTGACTAGAAGCCAATCTGGGGTATGTACCTCAGCCTTACAGGGTTGAAAAGAAGGGGGGGGGGAATAATAATATTATAAGAAATTACACAAATAAGAATGGACTATTGAATCTAATCTTAGACAAAAGCATTTTATAGCCATAATCTTACATTGATGAAGATCTTTATATTTTGATACAAAATTAAAGTTATATTTTGTTACATTGATACAGAATTTTGTATATTGGTACAAATTTAAGGCTTTCATTGATATAAATCCTTGTTATTGATGCAAAATTTAAGATTAATTTTGTTACAACATAATATAGGTACATTCAATTCTTAAATAGGCATTGTGCCTATGCATCTCATTTAAATATTCAGGGTTTAGTCCCAGTTCTTTTAATAGCTGCTATGACAAAACTGTTTAGAATAATTAAGCAATGCAAGTTAATAGTCAGATAGTCAAACTCATGATCATATTAGATATTAATTTAGTTAATTACAATAAAATGTTTCAAAATTATTCAAATAGTAAATAGCTAAAAATAAACAATATTTAACAATTTGGATATGCTATATATAGATGGTCTTCAAAAACATCAGAGATAAACAGATGATATACAGAATATGGCATTTAAAATCATTTCATTATTAAAGATCTTTTGACTACAGACAGATTTGCTTCTGACAGTACCCCTATTCCACTTCAAAGATGATGACCATCAAAAGCCTCCATATGGAGTTGCTTCAATTGTGGGAATCTAGCCACTGCAGGGCGGGGAGCCCAACTTTATCTGCAGACAGAATACTGTCCAAAAGGACAAACAGACACAGGATAGTCAATTGCTAAGCAATACAGGGTAAGCTAGTCCTTCATAATTCCTGCTTCAGTTACCCACGATCTGTCAGATATTCTGGGCCAGAAGGCTAAAGATAGAAGTGCCTATGTTATAAGGAGTACTGGGGACTGTCTAGGCAGAAAGATATCTCTATCATTTCTATGATTTTTGGAAGGTGTGTCCCTGTGCTTCCTGGATGCTCAAATAATATTTATTCCTTCTCAGATTTCTGATTGGGTTGAAGACTAAATAGTTATAGTCTCTGATGTGTTTATAAAAAGATAAAGAGATATAGGATATGTTCTATGAATGTGTGGTGAGGTATGGGGGAAGGGGATGTCTCAGCGGGCCCATGCTGAGGCATTCCTTCCCCCTGAGGGACCTGCCACATGGTGGTATAGCATAGAATAGAGTTTATTCAGGGCTTGGGGAAGGGAGTTAAGAGGGTAGGAGAGGCAGAGAGAAGGAGAGAGAGTAGAGAAGTAGAGGCCAGCCATGAGCACAGTGGAGAGAGGGGGAAGGGAAAGGGGGAAGGGGAGAGGGGACAAAGGGATCAAGAGAGAGCAAGAGTAAGAGAGAGGAGAGAGGAAGAGGAAGAGGAAGAGGAAGAGGAAGAGGAAGAGGAAGAGGAAGAGGCAAGCAGCACCTTTTATAGTGGGCCAGGCCTACCTGGCTGTTGCCAGGTAACTGTGGGGAGGAGCATATCTGGCTGTTGCTAAGAGTTTAGACAAAATGCTAACAGTCTCATAATTAAACTTAAGTTGTTTGGGATTTAAGATGTTCTAGGTCTAAAAAAGATGTTTTTAGGATGGTAATACAAGTTAAGATATAAAATAACTTAGATACAAAATTTTAACTCACCAAGATAGAATATATGATAAAATTGCCAAATATAAGGAACTGGATATTATAACTATATACCATACCTTATAATTTTCATGGTTATTATAATTGTATTCAATTTATATCTGAGAGAAAAGGAGCTTTTTATTGGACTAAAAAGAGGAATTGTTGAGGTTTGATCTGTTGCTATAGATTGTTATGCTAAGTGTGGGCCCCCAAAGCCTGGTTGCCCAGAGATGAGTCTGCACCTAGACCCACGTGATGCTATGTAACCTTGCCTCCAAGTTATTTCTGGCTGGTGAATAAAGATGCCTACAGCCTATGGCTGGGCAAACTGAGGTAGGTGAGACTTAATGTTCCTGGGCTTAAGATGGAGGAGACCATGGGGACAGAAAAAGGTGGAGAGAGGAGAAAGATGTCATGGATTAGGAGTCAAGAAAGTATGGTCGTGAGGGTTGGACAATTGGAGTTAAGAGCATGCCAGATGAAACATAGTAAATAGTAACTTGGGGTTATTGATAGGAAATAGATTTTAGTTCCATAGAGGGTAGATATCTGCCCAGCATTAATGCTAATAAAGGCTTATTATAAATATAAAAATTATGTGTGTCTTTTCTCTGGGAACTAAATGGTCAAAGGCAGGGTAGAAGCATCAGCCTGAGATTAAGTATTTTCTACAACAGAGGTCTGCAGCCCTTGTTGTCTGTTAGGTGAGTGGTGCTAATTCCTTTCTGGGATTCTATTGACTGTTCCAGTAAACTCTGTCCTCTGATTCTGCCTGTCTTCTGTCTTTCATCCATGAGCTCCCTAGCTGCCTCTCCCCTTTCCTACCCAGACTCCATGTTTGGCTCTTTCCTCAGGTGGTTCTTCCTTCCCAACCATTTCTTTCTCTGCTTCTCTCTAGCTCTCCACCCCTCAGAGTCTCATCTCAACCCCTCTCACTCCTGCTGCTCAGCTACTGCTTAGGGTCTTGACCAGAGCTCAAACTTAGTCACATCCAATCCCCGTTCTCCCAAAGGGTCTGTGAGCCCATTGAGACCAAGCCATAAAATCTTGCTGGCTGAGCTCTGCAAGATAAGGCCTTAGATGGGACAGGAAAGCATGTGGCACCAGGCTAATTATGGCTACAGGAGCTACAACGTGGGCAGGAATGGCACACATAACACACACACACACACACACACACACACAATTCCTTGACCCTCTCTGAGACCCCAGACATCTCAGCATTCTTGTCAGCCAGTGAGTACAGGATGCCACCTCAGAGTGGCCACAGGATACAAGGCCCTTAACTCAGTGTGGCTCTGAGGGAAACGAGAGATCAAAGCTTTCTTAGGTCCTAATGTCTAGTATTTCTATTGGATCTCCAAACCTGCTTCACCTAACTGAAATAGGATATTCTTTATGTTTTCTGTTCTTGGGACTCCTTTGTCTTAAGCCTGTGGTCTGCCTTTATTTCTGCCCCACCAAGCCTGGATACTCTTGCTTAAATTTCTACCTTTTCTGGGACTACTTGGAGGGTAGGACTTCAAATACCCTCTAAGCATGCCTGTCTCTCCTTCTCTACCTCTCCTCCTGTCTTGTCCCAATCTAGAAGTAAGTTTGTGACAAAATCAAGGGAGGAACCACAAGAATCTGTGGACAAGCATGGGACAAGGGGAACCAGGAGCTGCTCGGTTCTGCAGCTGGACCTTACTGAGCGCCCTCCCTGGGGGGGGGGGGCTCTGTTTCTTTCCTTAAAAACCCAAACCAAGCATCTCTCTGCCCTAGTTGCTGAAATGCTACTCTTCTGTGAAAAGGCTCATCCTGAACAAGGATCTCTGGTAAGGTTCAGTTGTCTCCAAGCACTGCCCTTCCGGCCCAGAGAACAGCCAGATCTGTTTGGAAGCTGAAATGACCCAACAGTGACTCAGAAACCACCAACTGATGAGCTCTTGCAAATTGTGCATGGAGCTCTTCTCAGCTGCTAAACCACAGGATGGGCTGTGATTGCTCTCAAGGAAGCATCCTTCTACTACAAAGAACATTCTGCCCCACACATCTGAAACCTAAGGGTCACCAATCACAGAGCAGACTTTAGGGCCTGAGGATGTTCCCAGTGCCAAATGAACTCCTTCCAGAAATGCCCTCTGCGGAAATGCCCTTCAGGGCATTCATAATGGCAACAGTAATGACATCCATTTACTAAGTGTCCTTTGTGAGCCAGGCCTCAAGCTAAGAGCTTTGTATGACACAGTCCACCTTATCTGGAGATTCAGCAACCAAAGATCCAACCAACTGCAGGTCAAATATTCTGGGTATGGGGGATGAGAGAGTGCATCTATACTAAATATGTAGGCATTGTTTTCTTTGTCATTGTGTCCCCCAAATAATTCATTGCTGTTTTGTTTCATCTCAAGTCAG
>JAJTUV010004734.1:0-16172 GCA_021653895.1 Mastomys natalensis
TTTAAAATAGGTTAGTCATTAGTTAACCTCTATATGCAGCATACTGGCTCAAAAGCAATGGGAAAGGCTTAATCTCTTTACACCCTCTTAGGAAAAATACTCAGGTGATTCTCACAGCATGATTCTGCTATATTTCCAGATGTCTGGTCGCGCTGGAAGACGAGGGCAGGACCTACTGGGTGACGTCTACTTCTTTGATATTCCACGGCCCAAAATAGAAAAACTTATAAAATCCAAAGTTCCTGAGCTGAGAGGACAGTTTCCCTCAGTATTACACTTATCCTAAGACTCATGTTGCTGGCTACCAAGGCAGATGACCTCGAGGACGGCAAGGCAAAGGTGCTGTGTCCCTACTCGGGCCTTGGGCTTCACTGCTGGTTTGGCTGATATCAGCTCAGCTGTGCTTTTTTTTTTTTTTTTTTTTTTTTTTTTTTTTTTTTCTTTTCATGCCTTCGGCATTCTCTAGGGAGGGGGGGGGGAAGCTGGCGAGCAGAGTGACAAATTTTGTTTCCATGTCAGACAAAGTTTATGTCGGTGGGGCACAAAGGTTTGCCCGTGGTCAATCTCTTTGTGTATGATAACGTTGTACCGAAGGACTCTAGCTATGATCTGTTTCTACCGTTCAGAAACAAGAATGATTTCTTTTATAATTGTAAAGTAACAGTATTTTTCTCACTAGACAAAAATCCAAATTCATTAAGAGTGTTCAGAAAATAGCCGGGTAGTGGTGGCGCACGCCTTTAATCCCAGCACTTGGGAGGCAGAGGCAGGTGGATTTCTGAGTTCGAGGCCAGCCTGGTCTACAGAGTGAGTTCCAGGACAGCCAGGACTACACAGAGAAACCCTGTCTCAAAAAAAAAAAAGAGTGTTCAGAAAATATAGAAACCTGAAAATAACAAAACAAAAAGGTCTTATGCCTGGTTCTACCTAAAGGTCACATGATTATTATTTTGTTGTTCTTGTTTTTCAGACATTTCTCCAAGGTATGGTTGTTCATTTTATAAGGCAGTGGACATCAAAATGTAATCAGAACATTGTCTTGAAGCTTCAGGGTCAGATAACAGAGAGTCTGAGACAATTCTCAATTAGATGATTTGATTTCTCCTTTAGGAACAAGACACTGCTAAAGGACTTGTGTTCATTTTCTCTCGGCTGTAACGTAATACCACAGGTTGAGTGAATTACGAAGAGAGGTCTGTTTTGGTTCATGAGTCCAGAGGTTTGGTGCTGAAGGATGGCGTCTACTGAAATTCATTTTGTTTGAGGTGTCCCAAATCACAAAACATTACATAATAAACAGAAAGCATGCAGGCCTGTTTGCTCCCCTAAACTCCCCCCCACACCCGTGTCCTCCTTCCATTATTCTTGTAAAGTCATGAGGAGTCCAACATGGGAACCCTCTAATATCACTACTTCTTCTGATTTTCAGTCCACTTCCTCAAGTCCGGACCTCAGTATCATAGCCAGCATGGAGAGTAGATTTCAGCATGACGTAGGGACCACATTCAGACCACAGCAGGACGTGTTCTTCCTAATTCTGTGTATGAATTATTATAACCAGTTTAATCAGAGACTGCTTATGGAAGTAAGAATTCCTAGATATTCCTAATGGGTCTTCTGGTTTTGCAAAGCATTGTTTTGGGGAACTTTCTTTATTTTTGAGTTTTTTCTTTAAATGTGTCCTCTCTCTCCCTTTCCCACTCTCCCTTTTTCCCCCCTCCTGTGTGTGTGTACTATGTGTTTGTGTGTGTGTGTATGTGTACATTCCATGGCACACATGTGACAGGCCAGAGAACAAGCAGAGGACATATTTGTAGGACGGAACCTGTTTCTCCACTTCTTCTTCTGGGTCCCCTGTCCTGGTCCTGGGTCTTTGGTCCTGGTTGTATGTCCTGGTGACAAAGTGGTGTCCTTTACACACTGAGTCATTATATTGGCCCGGTTTTCAGTTCTTAAGTACATCTTCTAATAAGACTTATTATTAATTTAGTAGTAGCTTAATATTATAGAATATTTTACTTCACTCATTATTTACTTATTATAAAATAAATTTTATTTTGCTTATTTTTATAGTATATGTATGATTGTGTGTGTACATGTAACTGTCACACGAGTATCAGAGAGTACACATGGAGTTCAGAAGTCAACTTTTACGTGGATTCAAGGGATCGAACTCTCATCTCTAGGCTTGTACACAAGCCCCTTTACCCGCTGAGCTAGCTCTCTGACCCCTTATTATTTTTCAGATACTTAATTAGAAGGGTTCATTTTCTGTGCTTTGGCCTTTTTCAGAAGCCTGATATGAAACCTCTGCTTACTTGTGCCCACTTTTAAGTGTGAGCATAAACTCTTAAGTTTAAACTATGTATTCTTTTATCATGGTGTTTCATGACTGTGTGTCATATGCTGTGACCACATACTCTCTCCATTTCTCTGTTGTATTTCTCAGTTTCCTACCACTGATCTCCTTCCCATCATAACCGCTCTCTTTTCAACTTTCACACACATACATGTTTAAATCTAGAGACTCAGTGAAAGAAAGCATCTATCGTGCTGCTCTGACTACTGCTTAACCCTTAGGACTGGGTGTTTCCTAGAGCACATTTGTTCCATCTCCTAGCTACAGCAACCAGGAAATCTCATTCCTCATACAGTTAATTTGACTGTTTTTTTTCCTGCCTACATAGTAATATGAGTCATTTGGGTTTTTTTCTTATTTCAAATTATTTTCCTCAATCTCTACTTTCTGAAAAACATGACTATTTAGTTGCTTTGTGATGATCTGGTTCTGTCTTGCTATGCAGTTTTTTTTTTTTTTTTTAACTGGATATTTTCTTTATTTAATTTTCAAATATTACCCACTTTCCAGTTCTCCCATCTGGAACCCCCTACCCCATTTCCCCTCTCTCTGCCTCTATGAGTACTCTGCCACTCATTACCACACCCTTCCCGCCCTGGCATTCCCCTACACTGGAGCATTGAACCCCTCAGGCCCAAGGGCCGTTCCTCCCACTTATGTCCAACAAGACCAACCTCTGCTACATATGTGGCTGGAGCCATGGGTCTTTCCATGTGTACTCTTTCGTTGGTGGTCCAGTCCCCAAGAGCTCCAGGGGGGGCGTCTGGCTGATTGACACTGTTACTCCCCAATGGTGCTGCAAACCCCTTCATCTCTTTCAGTCCCTTCTCTAACTCCTCCATTGGGGACCCTGCACTCAGTCCAATGGTTGGCTGTGAGCATCCACCTCTGTATTTGTCAGGCTCTGGCAGAGCCTTTCAGGAGACAGCCATATCAGGGTCCAGTCA
Organism: Mastomys natalensis; assembly: GCA_021653895.1. Classification (NCBI taxonomy): domain Eukaryota; kingdom Metazoa; phylum Chordata; class Mammalia; order Rodentia; family Muridae; genus Mastomys; species Mastomys natalensis. Next base: position 3,307 of record JAJTUV010004734.1, read on the forward strand.
GCAAATACTTCCAGGTAATAGTGTCTAGGTTTGGCAACTGTATATAGATCCCTAGGTGGAGCAGTTTCTGGATGGCCTTTCCTTTAGTCTCTTCTCCACACTTTATCTCCATATTTCCTCCTGTGAGTATTTTGTTCCCACTTCTAAGAGGCACCAAAGCATCCACACTTTGGTCTTCCTTCTTCTTGAGTTTCATATAGTTTTGTGAATTGAATCTTGGGTATTCTGAACTTTTGGGCTAATATTTACTTATCAATGAGTGCATACCATGTGTGTTCTTTTGTGACTGGGTTATCTCACTCAGGGTGGTATTTTCTAATTCCATCCATTTGCCTAAGAATTTTATGAACTCATTGTTTTTTAATATCTTAGTAGTACTCCATTCTGTAAATGTACCACATTTTCTGTATCCTTTCTCATGCTGAAGGACATCTGGGTTCTTTCCAGTTTCTGGCTATTATAAATAAAGCTGCTATGAACATAGTGGAACATATGTCCTTATTACATGTTAGTGAATCTTCTGGGTATATGCCCTAGAATGGTATAGCAGTGTCCTCAGGTAGTACTCTGTCCAAATTTCTGAAGACCACCCAGACTGATTTCCACAGTGGTTGTACCAGTTTGCAATCCCACCAGCAATGAAAAAGTGTTCCTCTTTCTCCACATCCTCACCAACATCTGCTGACACTTGAGTATTTGATTTTGGCCATTCTGACTGGTGTGAGGTGGAATCTAAGGGTCATTTTGATTTGCATTTCCCTGACTACTAAGGATATTGAACATTTCTTTAGGCGATTCTCGACTGTTCGAGTTTCCTCAGTTGAAAATTCTCTGTTTAGCTCTGTTCCTCATTTTTAATAGAGTTATTTGGTTCTCTGAAGTCTAACTTCTTGAGTTCTTTGTATGTATATTGGGTTATTAGCCCTTTATCAGATGTAGGATTGGTAAAGATCTTTTCTCAATCTGTTGGTTGCCATTTTGTCCTATTGATAGTGTCATTTGCCTTACAGAAGCTTTGCAATTTTATGAGGTCCCATTTGTCGATTCTTGATGTGAGAGCATAGGCCATTGGTGTTCTGTTCAGGAAAATTTCTCCTGTGTTCAAGGATTTTCCCCACTTTCTCTTCTATTAGATCCAGTATATATAGTTTTATGTAGAGGTCCTTGATCCACTTGGACTTGAGCTTTGTACAGGGAGAGAAGAATGGATCACTTTGCATTCTTCTACATGTTGAACCAGGTGAACCAACACCATTTGTTGAAAATGCTGTCTCTTTTCCATTGGATGGTTTTAGCTCTTTTGTCAAATGTCAAGTGACCATAGGTATGTGAGTTCATTTCTGAGTCTTCAGTTCTATTCCATTGAGCTTCCTGTCTTTCTCTGTACCAATACCATCCAGTTTTTATCACTATTGCTCTGTAGTATAGCTTGAAGTCAGAGATAGTGATTACCCCAGAAGCTCTTTATTGTTGAGAATAGTTTTTGTTATCCTGGGTTTTTTGTTATTCTAAAAGAATTTGAGAATTTCTCTTTCTAATTCTATGAAGAATTGAGTTGGAATTTTGATGAGGATTGCATTGAATCTGTAGATTGCTTTTAGCAAGATGGCCATTTTTACTATATTAATCCAGTCAATCTACAAGCATGGAAGATCTTTCCATCTTCTGAGATCTTTGTCAATTTTTTTCTTCAGAGACTTGAAGTTCTTGTCATACAGATCTTTTACTTGTTTGGCTGGAGTCACACCAAGGTATTTTATAGGTGTTTGTGACAATTGTGAAGTGTGTTTTTTCCCTAATTTTCTTCTCAGCCAGTTTATCGTTTAAGTATCGAAAGGCTACTGATTTGTTTGAGTTAATTTTATATCCAGTCACTTTGCTGAAGTTGTTTGTGAGGTTTAGGAGTTCTCTGGTGGAATTTTTGGGGTCTCTTAAGTATAATATCATATCATCTGCGAATAGTGATATTTTGACTTCTTCTTTTCCAATTTGTAACCCTTTTATCTCCTCTCATTGTCTAATTGCTCTGACTAGGACTTCGAGTACTATATTGAATAGGTAGGGAGATAGTGGGCAGCCTTGTCTAGTCCCTGATTTTAGTGGGATTCCTTCAAGTTTCTCTCCATTTAGTTTGATGTTGGCTACTGGTTTACTATATATTGCTTTTACTATGTTGAAGTATGGACCTTGAATTCATAATCTTTCTAAGACTTTTACCATGAAGGGGTGTTCAATTTTGTCAAATGATTTTTCAGCATCCAATGAAGTGATCATGTAGTTTTTTTTCTTTGAGTTTGTTTATGTAGCGGATTATGTTGATGAATTTTCACATATTGAACCATCCCTGTATCCCTGGGATAAAGCCCACTTAATCAAGTTAAATGATCATTTTTATGTGATCTTGGATTCAGTTTGTGAAAATTTTATTGAGTATTTTTGCATTGACATTCATAAGGAAAACTGGTATGAAGTTCTCTTTCTTTGTTGGGTCTTTGTGAGGTTTAGGTATGAGTGTGATTGTAGCTTCATAGAACAAATTCGATAGTGTTCCTCCTGTTTCTATTTTGTAGAATAGTTTGAAGAGTATCGGTATTTGGTCTTCTTTGAAGGTCTGATAGAATTCTGTACTAAACCCATCTGGTCCTGGGCTTTTTTTTGGTTGGGCGACTTTTAATGACTGCTGCTATTTCTTTAGGGCTTACGGGACTGTTTAGATGCATTATCTGTTCCCGATTTAACTTTGGCACCTGGTATCTGTCTAGAAAATTGTCCATTTCATCCAGATTTTCCAGATTCATTGTGTATAGGCTTTTGTAGGAGGATCTGTTAAATTTTTAAATTTCCTCAGTTTTTATTGCTATATTTCCATTTTCATTTCTGATTTTGTTAATTTGGGTACTGTCCCTGTGCCCTCTGTTTAATCAAGTTAAGGGTTTATCTATCTTGTTGATTTTTTCAAAGAACCAACTCCTGGTTTTGTTGATTCTTTATATAGTTCTTTTTGTTTCTATTTGGTTGACTTCAGTCATCATTTGATTATTTCTTGCCATCTATCCTCTTGTGTGCATTTTGCATCTTTTTGTTCTAGAGCTTTTAGGTGTGCTCTTAAGCTGCTAGTGTATGCTCTCTCCAGTTTCGTTTTGGAGGCGCTTAAAGCTATGTGTTTTCCTCTTAGCACTGCTTTCATTGTATCCTATAAGTTTGGGTATATTGTGCCTTCATTTTCATTAAATTCTAAAAAGTCTTTAATTTCTTTCTTTATTTCTTCCTTGACCAAGTTATCATTGAGTAGGGTGTTGTTCAGCTTTCATGTGTATGTGGGCTTTTTGGTTTTTTTTTGCTGTTATTGAAGACCAGCCTTTGTTTGTAGTGATCTGATAGGATGCATGGGATTATTTCAATCTTCTTGTATCTGTTGAGGCCTGTTTGGTGACCAATTATGTGGCCAATTTTGGAGGAGGTACCATGAGGTGCTAAGAAGAAGGTATATTCTTTTGTTTTAGGATGAAATGTTCTATAGATATCTGCTAAATCCATTTGGTTTATAACTTCTGTTAATTCCACGGTATCTCTGTTTAGTTTCTGTTTTCATGATCTGTCCATTGCTGAGAGTGAGATGTTTAAGTCTTCCACTATTATTGCGTGAGGTGCAATGTGTGCTTTGAGTTTTAGTAAAGTTTCTTTTATGAATGTGGATGCCCTTGCATTTGGTGAATAGATATTCAGAATTGAGATTTCATTTTGGTTGATTTTTCCTTTGATGAGTATGAAGTGTCCTTCCTTATATTTTTTGATAACTTTTGGTAGAAAGTAGATTTTATTCAATATTAGAATGGCTACTCCAGTTTGTTTCTTGGACCCATGAGCTTGGAAAAATGTTTTCCAGCCCTTTACTCTGAGGTAGTGTCTGTCTTTGCCACTGAGGTGCCTTTCCTGTATGCAATAAAATGCTAGGTCTAACTTCTGTATCCAATCTGTTAGTCTACATTTTTTTTTTAATTGGGAAATTGAGTCCATTGATGTTAAGAGATATTAATGAATAGTAGTTGTTGCTTCCTGTTACTTTTGTTGATAAAGGTGGAATTATGTTTGTGTGACTATCTTATTTTCGTGCTTTTTCTAGGGTGTATCCCTCCTTTTGTTGGAGTTCTCCATCTATTGTCCTTTGTAGCATTGGATTTGTAGAAAGATGTTGTGTAGATTTGTTTTTGTCATGAAATATCTTGCCTTTTCCATCTATGTTAATTGAGAGTATTGCTGGGTATTATAGCCTGGGCTGGCATTTGTGTTCTTTTAGGATCTGTATTATATCTGCCCCAGATCTTCTAGCTTTCATATTCTTTGGTGAGAAGTCTGGTGTAATTCTTATAGGTCTGCCTTTATATGTTACTTTACCTTTACTGCTTTTAATATTCTTTCTTTGTTTTGTACATTTGGTGTTTTGACTATTATATAAAGGGAGGAATTTCTTTTCTGGTCCAATCTATTTGGAGTTCTGTAGGCTTCTTGTATGTTTATGGGCATCTCTTTCTTTAGATTAGGAAAGTTTTCTTTTATAATTTTGTTGAAGATGTTTACTGGCCCTTTAATTTGGGAATCTTCACTGTCTTCTATACCTATTATCCTTAGGTTTGGTCTTCTCATTGTGCCCTGGATTTCCTGGATGTTTTGAGTTAGGAGTTTTTTACATTTTGCATTTTCTTTGACAGTTGTGTCAATGTTTTGTATGGTATCTTCTGCACCTGAGAGTCTCTCTTCTCTCTCTTGTATTCTGTTGTTGATGCTTGCATGTATGACTCCTGATCTCTGTTCTATGTTTTCTATCTCTACAGTTGTCTTTCTTTGTGATTTCTTTATTGTTTCTATTTCTATTTTTAGATCCTGGATGGTTTTATTCAATTCTTTCACCTGTTTGGTTGTGTTTTTCTGTAATTCTTTAAGGGATTTTGTTTTTGTTTCCTCTTTAAGGGCTTCTACCTGTTTACCTGTGTTCTCCTGTATTTCTTTAAGTGAGTTATTTAAGTCCTTCCTAAAGTCTTCTATCATCATCTAGAGATGTGATTTTAAACCAGAGTCTTTCTTTTCCAGTGTGTTGGGGTATCCAGGGCTGGTAGTGTTGGTAGAACTAGATTCTGATGATGCCATGTAGACTTGGTTTCTGTGTTTTATGTTCTTGCCCTTGCCTCTCACCATTTGGATATCCCTGGTGTTAGCTGGTCTTGCTGTCTCTGACTGTGGCTTGTCTATCCTGCAAGCCTGTGTGTCAGCAGTGATGGGTTTGCTCCCCTCACAGCAAGCATACACTAAAGTTCCCTCTTGTGTAAAAGGATGTGCTGTAGAATGAAGTACATTGTACTAGATCTAATTGAATTTGTGCATTGCGGCTGTGTTTTATGGTATTATTCATATTCTATACAGTAGGGAACCAGAGGACTAAAGGGAACCTTTAAGAACCTCCCTTTTTCCTTGTGTGCTATAGTCAGGGAGACACAATTTGAAAGAGTAGAGTGGTAAAAGGGAACACTCACAATATTTCATTGTTCTTTGGAGATATAGCTCTTATAATTTATATATATATATATATATATATATATATATATATAATATATTTAAGATATATAATGTTTGTGTGTTTATATGTGTGACATGTAACTTAGCCTGTGTTATTTGTTTTAAAGACATTTCATTCACTTAATGTTGCTAAATTAAAATGCCTTTTTCTTGTAGGCATTGTCAGTGCTAAAGCATTCATTGTTATCCTTCAAACAACCCCGAGCCACAGATATGTTAAAGCTTTACTTCTTATATTCTTTGCAGTTCCTGGTGAAAGAGGTATGAACCAACCTTCCCTTTCTTTTTCTCTCCCCGTCCTTTGTCTGTGTGGAATAGATTTGTTACTATCTAGATTTTTTTTTTTTAAGTAGCAGATCTTTGAAATTTTTTTACATCTACTTTTTAAAGTTTATATATATATGTGTGTGTGTGTGTGTGTGTGTGTGTGTATGCCTGTAGACACAAGAAGAGAGTATGAGAAGCCTAAAACTGGAGTTACAACTAAGAAACTGGATGTGGATTCTGGAAAACTGAGTTCAAGTCCCCTGGAAGAAGAGATTGTGCTCCTCACTGCTGAGCCGTCTCTCCAGCCCTAGATTCTAGGGTTTTAACCACATTGCATTGTTGTAATCTTTAGAAGACAATACCCAATAAGCAGTGTCACTTTAAAGTTGGCTCAGTTAATAGTAACCATCTTATTAATATTATAGACTTTTTTAAACTTACATTGTACAATTGACTTGTTGTTAGGTCTGTGAGTTGAGCCAAGCTAACAAATTATTTTTGCTCTTTAGGGATATATAGATCGAGAAGGTAATCCTACAGGGTTTGCTGGCCTTGTCTCACATTTACATTACCATGAACCTTCCAATCTCGTGTTTGTCAGTTTTCTTGTAAAAGGCCTTTTCCATAAACTTTGTCAGCCAACAAGTAACGGTAAGTTTGAAGGCTGTGTTGTCTGTCTGTGAGTAGGTGTAGCATCGAAGTAATATTGTCATATCATTATTATATAAATAATATATCCTTATTAGTATATGGGTATATATCAAATAATATGTAATGCAATATTTATACAATATATATGTAATATGTATTTTGTACAAACACACACACCACAACACACACATATCTTCCAATGGTGATAAAGAACCTGGTAGATTTATAGAAAATAAGAATTTGAGGTAAATGTTTATTCAACTGTTACTTAAGAGAATACCAGTTTAGAATAATGATTTTGTATGAAAGTCTTTTTATTGTGTACTTAATGTAAAAGTTTAGTGATATAAAACAGAATGGCACTTTTATTCACAAATTATAGGCTTACAAAAATAAGATAAATGAAGCTAATTAAGTATTTGTAGGGGTTTTATTTTGTGCCAATAATCTTAATGTATTCACTACTGCAAATTGTAACTTGAAAAATACATTGCCACTTGGATTCGGAACATATTGAATGTACACAATAATTATAAAACATTTCCTTGTGGTTAAATATAACATATGATCAGTTTTGAGTAACAACATAAGAAAGCATTGTTAAAAATGTAAGACTCAAAACTCTACCCACAGATAATCACTACTAATATCTGTGAACATTATTTGCAACACCATTTTCTTTTAATATAATTGTATAGTATAGGTCAATAACTAATATTGATTTCGTCATGTGATCTAGGTCCACTTATAATATTAAATTTCTACCCATATTGGACAAAATCTTTAAAGATAAATTCCATAAAGTTTTTATGGAAAAACCTTTGAATCCTACCTTTCAAAACAATTTTTTACACAACATCTCTGAAGTAAATATTGCCCTCTCATAATATATGCAGTTAATCATGTGCATGATGCTGACTTCAGTGCCTCTGACTTGGCCTTCTGTCACTAGCTGATGGAAGTACTTTGTATGACACCTGCAGTCTTTATGCTTTAAAAAAAATGTATCATGTTGTGGCTACTTGGAACGTTCTGTTTCTCCAAAAATGTGTAAGAGGAGAAGTCATTTCAGGCAATAGGAAATGTGGTTGTGTTTATTGTTGTTGATAGGGGGAGCTAAAATAGATAAGGATGCATAGAGAAGTTAAATTGACTGGTTCTTACTCAAACATAACTAGCCTATAAGCTATATCCCGACTTATTGGCCATAATAACTTTTTAAGCTCCTGTACTGTTCATGTGCTGTTGGTATGGGATGCCTCAAGTGAGCCGTGGCTCCATTTGAGTGCAGAAAGCTTATCTGTGGGTTTAGTTTTGGATATTTTGTTGTTAGACACTGAGATCTCATAAGAGATTGTTTGAATAGATGGGAGAGGCTGTGGGGATTTGTGTGAGAAGCTCCCATATACTCAATACTCAGTCACAGGGAGTGGCACTATTTGGAAGAATTAGGAGGTGTAGCCTTGTTGGACATGTGTCACTGGGGAGTGGGCTTTGAGGTTTCCAAAGCCCATGGCAAGTCCAGAGTCCCTTTCCTTCCTCTGCTCATCTGATGTAGAACTCTCAGCTGCATCTCTAGGGCCTGAGTACCACCATGTTCCTCACCGTAATGACATTGGACCAAACCTCTGAAGCTGTAAACAAGCCTCCAGAAAAAGCTTCCTTTTTATAAAAGTTGCCATGGTCATGATGTCTCTTCACAACAAGAAAACAGTAGCCCAGACAGAAGTCAGTACCAGAAGTGTGGTATTGCTGTGGCAAGCCTGTGACAAGCCTGAGCATTCTGCTTGTGGGTGGAATGTAGACTTTGGATTAGGAAAGTCATTTTACATTTTAAGTGGGGCTTAGTAGGCCATAGTAGTAGGAGAAGGAAAGAGAATGGTGCTGATAATAATGTAGATTGCAACAGCTCAGCTCAAGAGGTTTCAGAGGAGAAGAATATTAGTAGCCTGGAGAACATTTTTGTGGTATTTTGGCAAAGAATTTTCTGCTCTTATTCAAAAAATATTCCAGAGGCTAAATTGAAGAGTTCTGGATTACCGATATTAGCAGAGATGTCAAGGCAACCTAGTATTGACTGTGTCTTGTGGTTATTTGTAGTCACTCTTATGCAGATCTATAATGAAAAGGGGCAAGCTACACAAAGGGAAAGGCAAGCACCAGAAGTATAATGGAGCTAAGTCCCGGTGCTCATGGAGATGAAGACTTCAAAGAAAAGCCTGATGCTAAATGGGATAAAGGGAGCTGTGACCCCTGAGAAGTACTCTGCCCTGCTAAGCTTCCAACTTGTGACAAGGAAGGAAAAACTTCAGCAGTGAAGGCAACCAGCAGCAGCAGGAAGCTAATGCAGATGTAATTCTAAAAGAGGGCCATGTTCCAGCCCTAGCAAGTTGTAGAACTCTGGCAACTCCACTCACATAGTTCTGACTTTCAAGTTGAAAATACAAGAAAAGGGTTGTGGCATCTCCCTCGGAGACTAAGACAAGCTGCTGAGGCCAGGTGTGTGTCAGGGGTCAGGGTTGTTACCACATGGAGGCTCCAGGAAACCATTGCATGAAGCTGGGAAGGTGAAGCATGAATTGCGTTGGAGCCCCCCCAAGAATAGTGTGATAAGGCTTTTAAATTGTTACTGAAGAACATTATAGGAATTTCACTCTCCAGAATCCATAGGGGTATTCAGGGAAAGACACTGCTGTGATTAGCAGGTAGTAAAGCTACAGATGGATCTGATGCAGCTCCTCATTAGTTTGGCAAGTGGCAGTAGCAGGATCTAGTGGTGATCTGAATAGGCATGGCTCCCGCGGGCTCATATACTTGAATGCATGGTCATTCAGAGTGGCACTGCTTGAGAGGGATCAGGAGTTATAGTATTGTTGAAGGAAGTATGTCACTGGGGGTGGGCCTTCGGGGCTTTAAAATCTCAAGCCAGGCCCAGTGGCTCTCTCTTCCTATTGCCTGATCATTCAGATGTAGAACTCTCAACTGTTTCTCCAGCACCGTTGTCTGCTCTGAGTGTCACTATGCTCCCTATCATGTTGGTAATGGTCTAAATCTCTAAAACTGTAAACAGTCACAATTAAGTGATTTCTTTTATAAGAGGTGCCAAGGTCATTGTGTCTCTTGGTCATAGCACACTGACCAACACAGAGACATTGTAATAAATTTGGTCATTCACTGGGAGATGGGCCAAAGTGAGCAAAATGTAAATGTGAGCATGAAGAAATATGAAGCTGGAAAGAGAAGGATGTTAATGAAGGTAATGAGCGTGAATGATAAAGCTCAGATGAGAAGCATCTGCAGCAAAGGTTAGTATACAGTTGCTCTGAAATAAGCATAACAATTTAAATGTGAAAAACTTAACCTAACCCCTTTTTACATATATGACATGGAACTTTTCTTTTGTACAGGCTCAAAACGTTTTTCTGAAGATGTAATGGAAAAGCTGGTTTTAGTATTGGCAAATCTTTTTGGTAGAAGACATCTTCCAGCCAAGTTCTATGAGGTTAATGCCAAGTTTTATCAATCAAAGGTAAAAATCTTCTGATAAAATTAGTTAAAAATAGTACACAGGATCTGTCAGAAATGGGTCAAAAGCAATTGGATTTCACAACTATGGGATAATGAATGTCTTTTGTATACTAATCTGTTCTTTCCAGAAATACTGTAGGATTTATCTGTAGCTCCAAGTCCCTCTGTGAATCTATTCAAAGTTTACATGCCTTGAGGATAAATAGCATGAAAGCACATTCAACTCTTTAGTTGATCGCATCAACATGCAGCATTAATGAAAAGGTATACAGGGGCTGGAAGATGGCTTGGTGAAGTGCTTGCCATGCAGGCATGAGGAGTTGAGTTTGAATTCCCAGTACCCACTTGTAGATGTGCACAGTGATGTATATTGCATTCCCAGAGTGAGGGAAGCAAGAGCACATGGATCTCTGGACCTGGCTAGGGCAGTAGGGTCTACTTGGAGAATGGCAGGTGTGTTGGGAAACCTTGCTTCAAAAAATAGAGTGAAGAGCACCCACACACATATTATGTGCATATGTCCAAAATGTATGTAATTATACATTTAAACCCCAAAGTCATCCTCATTGCTGAATGTGTGTCTTGTGATAAGACCATATGTCATAGTGCCGTCTCTGAAGAAGTGTCGCAAAGTTATCTGGGAAATTGTCCTTTGACTCCTAGAGTCTAAATCTTAGAAACATTGTTTTTCAATTTTACTGTTTTCGTCTTGCTTGGTTAGTTTTGAAAATGTACATTTATCCATTTAATTAAAACATTTATTTGAATTAATGAAAACATGCATTTATGTGTATAGATCATATTCATAGCACCCTGACCACTCTTTGGTGCTTCATGTGAGTTCTCTCCATAATATTTATGTAACTTCCTGATGAAGTTCTTATGGCATTACTGACAAAGGCAAAATTCTTTTCTTCCCAGTTCTTTAGGTCCAGAAGTCTTAAACGAAGGTGCTTTGTGGGCACATGCTTTTAGGTTGTAGTTTACTATTTAAAAAATTACAAAAAAAGAAAAAAAAAAAAGAAAATTAGACACAGAGCACTTTCATGTGTCCAGGTAAAAGTACAGTGAACACAAGTGAAGGTTTCAATCAGACACAGATGATTCCCAGCCTGCAAGTATGCTTTATCTTCCTTGCTCTGCAAACGTATCCTAGATCCTTTGAAATTACTCATGAGTCCAATGGCATTTGAGGGCATGCTTCTAGTTTTACATATCACTTTGATTAAGTTGGGTCAGACTAAATGTTGTGAATAGAGTATTTATTTTTATATATGTTGTAGTAATTATTTAAAATTGGCCTCTGGTCAAGCCCTGCTTAGCTCAGCTGCCATGTTTCTTGGCCGGAGACCACATGCGCACCGCAGCTAGAAATGGCCAGAAAGAAACACCAGCTCTGCCACCCATGAGATGCCAGAGTAGGAGATGGCTCTGCCAATCTTCCACACTGTCTCCGCAAGGCTGGGCATTGCCCAGACCATTCCGCCATCCACGTGAGCCCAGTAGAAAGATGTTTAAAGATTAATCAAAGGCTTATATATTTGGTAATTATCAGTAACAAGATACCCATACAATCAGAAGTGTAACCCAATACCCAACCTAGATATACCAACTACCTTTGACTGCTACAGACACATGAACATCCACCTCCATCTCCTCTCTCTCGTTCTCTCTTCCGTCTCCTAGCTCCTCCTCTTCCTTTTCCTCCTCTCCTCCTTACTCCTCCTCTTCCTCTCCTAACTCCTCCCACATTAGCTCCTCTTACATATGTATGCATATAAGAACAAGAATAGTTGGTTTTTTATACCTCAGTTCAACCAAGAAGAGAAGAAAAAGCAACTTTATTGAGGACAATAAATTATAGCATGGGGTCTTTTGCCTTCATTGATCTAGATATTCAGTGTTTTAAGGAGGTTATTCAACTCTCTCTGAAAAACTTTGGCTTCTAGGTGTTCCTTGATGACCTCCTGAGGACTTCAGTGATGCCTTGCTTGAGTACAACATGCAAGTGACAGAAGACTTTGCTTCCTTTCTGCTAATTGTATCCCGATTGGCTGATATGAAACAGGAGTATCAACTCCCCTTGTCAAAAATCGGTAAGTGTATTTTAGTTCCACTGTGCAGCAGTTTAATAATAGTCTTGCCCAAGGACATGTCAGGTGGATGCTAGGGATGCAGGTTGGTGGTTGAGCTCCATCTCTACCATGTTTACCTCTGAAGGCTGACATTTTAGAAAAGTCAGCCTTCCTGAGAACAATTGGATTCTTTCCGCTTAAAAAAAAGGAAGTTGGTGATTTTGGTGATTGACAATTAAAAGGACAGTTGGAGAATGAAACTCAAACCAAATTTTATCATTTATATCTGTTTTCAGGGATGACTCTGGGTAAGTTCTAGAAAGTTGAACAAGACTGGCACTGAGACAAGAGAAATAAGAGGAAATCTATGAGTATTCTAAGCCCTCTTTTAGGATAATCATGTGCACTAATGATTTAAAACTAGTTATTTAAAGCACAGTAATACAAAATAATACTCTTCTCTGTTTCCAATGTCCAATGATACAGCAAGGACACGATTAGGGCATTACTTCTCTCAATTCCAGAAGTCAGAAGTAGCAGAATCATGGAATCTGACCATAGTCTATGACAATCAACATCAAGCCTAACCCTAATCATGTCCTTGCTGTATCATTGGACATTGGAAACAGAGAAGAGTATTATTTTGTATTAGTGTGCTTTAATATAACTAGTTTTAAATCATTAGTGCACATGATTATCCTAAAAGAGGGCTTAGAATATGATAAAATGGTTCACTTTTGTCATTCTTATTCATAACCAATAGATGGAAGCTTT
>JAJTUV010004735.1:0-16293 GCA_021653895.1 Mastomys natalensis
CATTCAATTGGACTTGTATTTGACACGATTTTCACTTCTGTTCTCTTAGACCTAGACATGATTGTGAAAATAATGATGACCAAAGAAACACACTCTTCTCACTCTACTGCTGTAGAAGAACCAACAAGAGAGAAGAACTGCTGGGCTTGGTCCCCAGCATGTCTCAATATTATTTTGGTGACATTTTGGGCTTTGGTAACTTATGAAGCTTTGAACAATTTAATTTTTGGTTTGGTTGTTTTTGTTGTTGTTTCCTTCTTTTGAAAGCTACTAGACAGAAGAATGTTGGCTGAAAATAATTGAGTTAGATATATTGGTGTGCTTGCAGAGGAACCAGGTTCACTTTCCAGCACTCCTGTACTGTCTCACAACCATACATCCTCCAGTTCATGAGTGTCCTACAGCTATGGATCGATCACTGAGGAAACCAATCATGGTACCATACTTGGTACCCATACATATCTACAAGGAAAGCATTCATGTTTATAAAATACACCAATGTATTTTTAAAGGGAGAGCAAGTAATGTTGGAATCATACAATTCATTTGCAAATGTGAAGTGCAAGAGACACAGTCATTTATTTTCTATGTGATTCTATCTCCATTATTTGGACAGAATGCTGTTAATGTGTTATCTCAAGTATTTGAGGTTCTAAAATACATTATTGTATACTTTAAAGTATTTCTCAATTAACCTAGAGTTAATAATTGCTTTTTTTTCAGTTTTATCTGTTGGGAAGACCTGTGCCAGTTCCTATTTGTAGAAGATGGCCTTCAGGGAAACTGAATTTTGCTATACTGCTTTGGAATTTGTTTCATCTAAGGTTTCTAGGGTTACTGTGGGATGTTGTTGAAATAACCATGAATTAGTAAGCCAGAGTAGTTCCTTTCCATAAGTGTAAATCTGGTACTACACATGAGGACATTGTTATTACAATGAGATAACATATATTTCTAAAGATATTTCATATAATTATGTCATTTTGTTTCAGTTTAATTATGAAATTATGTAATTTCATTATTAAAATATTTAGTTACACCATAACATACCAGATCGTGCTAGGTCCTGCCATAACTCACTGCTACTGTAGTTGTCCAGACAAACTTCAAGAATTCTGTTCAGCCCCACAGAATAGCATGACACCCAGTATAGGTGTGAGAATTTCTATTTCAACACATTCTAATATTTTGTTACAAAGGCACCACTGGCTTGGTATCTGGGTTTCCTCTGTCGTCTATTTGATTTGAAAATAGTTTTGACTACGTTTTTTAATAGTCTATTCTATTTCTTAAAGAGCTTAGGAAAAATAAGGTGTGTGTTCCTGTGTGAAATAGGTAGGTTACTCCAAAAGATATACAACATATATTAGTAATAGGTTTTCTTTTTTGTCTCTCAAAGTTAACCACATACTCATAATAAAACTATCCAATTTCCATCCTCTATCTGGTAACTTATTATTTATGTTCAATAGATATGCCAGTAAACAGTCTTTATAAGAATAGAAATCATAATTGATAAGTCTATTTTATTTAAGGGAACAAGGAAATGTAGTATATAAGTCGATAAAGACAGTAAGGGTCTACTAGCATTCCTCTGATACAGCCTTTCTGTTTTCCCCTGGGGTCTTGCTGGACATGAGATTGTATCAAACATTCTATAGCAGCATAAAATAATGAATGTGCTAGAGAAAACTCAAGTTCAACAGGAAAGAAAGATGTATTTAATACAATAATAATATTTATATGTCAGTACATTAAGTTAGATAACCATAAAAATAGCCCATATTGTATAACAAAATCTAGTTGAGATTTAAAACAGGTAAGTTGTGTAATGATAAAAGTATGAAACTATATGAAATTTAAGAAAAAAATAGTAGGGTAAAAGTTACATAAGGAAGTATTTGTCTAGCAAATTCAAGGTACTAGGACATATCTCATAAAAGAGAGAGAGAGACAGAGAGAGACAGGAGAGAGACAGAGCACAGAGACGAGAGGACAGAGAGAGATAGTGGGAGAGACAGAGAGAGACAGAGACACAAAGACAGAGATACACAGAAACACATACACACAGAGAGACAGAGAGAGACAGAGAAAGAGAGAGGGGGGAATGAACAAGAGAGAACAAATTTTAAGAAACTTCACAATCTCTTTCTCTGTCTCTCTGTCTCTGTCTGTCTGTCTGTCTCTCTTTTTCAATCATTTTTTTTTTCAGTTTTTCAAGGCAAGGTTTCTCTATTCCTAGCTCTGGCAATGGCTATTTTGTAATTCACTGTGTAGATTGGGCTGTTCTAGAACATAGATATCTACCTACCTTTTTCTCCTGAATGCTGAGATGAAAGATATGCATGACTATGTTAAGCCCTTCACTTTTTCTTGTGTCCAGTCCCCTTGAAAATTTAATTCTGTAAGAATTAATGTTACTTGGGTAGCATGAATAACATACTAAATAAAATATGTCAGACATTCAACGATTAATACATGTATAAGATCCTTAATACATCCAATTGCATAGAAGTGGAGTACAAAGGGGAAAATTTCAGCTCAATATTTCTAAAAGAAAAATGTAACAAATATAATAAACCTCATTTCTTAAAGTGCTACCAATTTACTTTATATTCTTAAATTACAGCTTTATTCTTATACTCATACCCTATGTTCCAGTATCAGCACAATGTCATTGGGTGATGTTCAGGAGAATATTATATATGTATGTGTATATAGATACATATATTATACATATATAAAAATATATATATGGCTACTTCATGAGAATCTGATGAATGTTCTTATAAACTTATTTCCCACTTACATATTTTAATTGAATACTTTTGTTTTACATAAATATTTTATTTTTAAAATAATTAGACTATGTGAATAATAGGAAAAATACAATATGGTTATAGTGATATATTCAAATAATAAATCTTGCCCAAATGAATAAATAACAACCAAGAGAGTTTTGTTACTTAATCTTATATCAAGGATATTATTAAATTACAATTTATATTTTCTCTATTTAATAATAATATTTGCACATAAGATGGAATTGCAAGATTGCAAGGCAAATCCTGATCAGTGTCGAGTTTTCTATTAATAAAGTCTAAGTAGCTAATGATGCACTCTGAGCAATATAAATCATACTGGCCTCTCACAAAGGACGTATGAGATTCTGTTGTCTCGATTCTAGCCTCTCAGAATGCTTTGAAGGCTTTCATCAGTTTGATTCTGATCATGCAGAATGCGGACACATAAGGAAATGTATATTTACTATGCGCAGATAGACAAGGAAGACAAACAGAAGCTTACATTGTAAACTGGTTTCTCTATTCCCAGAAAAACTTCCTTTGTGGACAATGTGCTTCTTCAATCCCACTGACACAGAGAGCTGAGGCATCCTAATAACAAGAATAAATATTTGAGGGAAAATATTTCTCCTTCTTCCTTTGCCATTCTCTGTATAGTGTTTGCTTTATCACTAAGTTATTTTATTATTTTGCCTGATTTTTAAGAAGGTAAATTGCAATTATATTGAATTTTACCAAAATGTTAAAGACTCCTAAATCAGCATCATGTAAAATAGGTATTATTTTCTTCATTCTTACAGTTGAATATTGATTACTTACTCAAAGTAGAAATGTCAGAACTTAAACTTCAATAAGTTTTTTTGACTATTGACCAGATAGGTATTAGCCTCTCTTTGAATGTCTTTGAGCTAGTCTTGTGTGGAAGACATCCCTTAACAATAGTAGAAAAAAATGATCTCTTTTGCTATGTTTACTACTTGTAGAGAGTAACACAAATGCTGTCACAAATATAAGTTTTAGAGGAATGAAGACAACATGCTATAAAGCAAAACTCTTTAGGAAGCACCTTCTGGATAAAATATACTTAAATTGGGAGCTATCTGATTATAGAGAACAAGGGTCTCTGCTATGAAGGTAACCTTTTACTTTCAGATCTCTATCTTCAAGTGATATTTTGCCTGAAATTTTCTGTCTTTATATTAAGTATAATGACCATATGTTTTTTTAATCACAGCTCAATTACAGAACACTAAAAACAGTATCATTGAATTTGATAAATATGATGAACTGAAAGAAATAGTGTTAGAATATTTTACAGTTAAAGCCAGGTCAAGCTAATGTACACTTAATGCTTCCTCAAGACCATAATTGTAAAGGATTATAACTTTATATCACAGTATGAATATGAAACAAAAGTGATTACTTAGAAATAAAATAATAATATTAACAATACAGAAATGCAAAAACATATGGAAAGCTTATGTCCTAAGCTGAATTAATATCTGCTAGTGAAACAGAGGGAAGTAAGGCAGTGCTTGCTCCTTGACACTGGAGAACAATAATGAATAAGTACATCTACCTTCAAACTCATATCTTAAACATCATAATGGTATGAGATGTGGAATCAATACATTTATTTAAAAATAATCTTAATAAATATTATTACTCTGCATATTTGTTCACTGAAAGGCTTTGAATTAGACAGTTACTATTCTCTGAATTTTAAATATATAAAGTTTTATATTTTTATTTTAACTATACAAGGTTAGCTATTCTCTGAATTTTAACTATATAGAGTTAACTAATCTCTGAATTTTAACTATATAATGTTATCTATTCTCTAAATTTTCAGAGTATGTAAATAGTATAATTATCACCTCAGCCAGATACCATTATTCTTTCTTTGAGTAAAGCAAACTTGGACTAAAACTTTGGAAATTTTTATAGTTAACCATTTAAAAGAAGTAGAACCTTTTAAATTAAGAAGACACTGAAAACTGTCTGTGTAAGAAATGTCAGCATGATATGCAGCTAGGCTGACTGCATACTGTGAATCTTTCTATCAGATAGCATAAGTCTCTTTGAATGTGGCCTGTTATCTAGGTGTGAGAATCATAGGAGAAATAATTGCTCCAGCTGAGTCTCTATTTTATCTTGATATTTATGAGAAAGTAGATAAAGAATGGTTCTCAATCTACCAAGATCAGAGTTTATGGCTCCTGCTGGATGTTAGTCTTGAACTGGTGTAATCAAGATTGCCTTATAGCAAGCTGATAAAACATGAGAATCAACAACCTAATATTTCTTTTAATAATAATAATAATAAATATTTTATTTCAGTAGGAAATTAAAGACAGCAATTGCTTATTTTTTCGTAAAAATTTCCCCTTTAATTTGATCTTAGGTAATTATTGTATGCAATCTTACTTCATCTATAGTAAGTGGGATAAAGAAGTATTCAATTTTTAGGAGACAAATTAATGTAAACAGAAGATAATGGAAAAAGGAAGAGCAGAGATTTGCAAAAATACCTTTAATCAGACTATATGATTCAGTATCAATATGATTAAAAATAAGTTTACTCAGAAAACTGAGTATGCTTTGCCATTGGTATGTTAAATTAGAAGCAATATTAAAAACTCAAAATGCTTGCATTATTTAGTTAAATTAAAAAGAAATTTTCAGAAACCACTATCCTTTATCAGTATGAACTTAGTTGTATACTACAGATAAAATGTAAGAATATGTGTTCCCCATATTTATTTATTAATAATATATATTCAGAGATAACTTCTATGATACTGATAATTGTACATATGAGGATACATAAGGATATTCAGAAGTGATTTTACACAAAAAATGATAATTTTTTCATTACTTTTTCTACAATCCAGTCTTTACCCCTTCCCAGTTCACCCTTCCACAGTTCCACATCCCATTTCTCCTCCTCCCTGTCTCCAAGAAGATGCTATTCTCCTTTCCAATCCATGTGGCATCATCTCTCTTAAGAGTTAGGAACATCTTCTCTCAGGGATGCCAGACCAGGCTGTCCTCTGTTGTATATGTGTCAGGGGCTTCACTTCAGCTGGAGTATGCTGCCTGGTTGGTAGCTCAGTGTCTGAGAGATCTCAGGAGTTCGGATTATTTTAAAATTTATTATTGATTTTTAAAAATTACTTATAATTGTATACAAATTAAGTGAAAAGCAATGCTTTACACTAGCATATACCAGTATGAAGCATGTTTTTGATTATTTAAACTATAAATATTAGCCCTAATCACCCTTCCACTGTGCTACAATATAAATTTAGTGTTATTTAACATGCAAATAATTGAAAATATTATACAAACAATTTCCATGTGTAGCTTCAAATTTATCAGCTAATTTCACATTGAAGAGCTGGATTTACAGTGTCAGAATCAATAAAATGAACTGCTTCATAATCAGATTAATCCTCCTAAAGTAGAAAATAACAGTTTTTAAAAAGCAATCTAAAAATTGCTTGAATTTTACAGAAAAAATAATTTTAATAGTGTTATGAGTTTTCAAAACTGACAGTTTTCAAAGGCAAACACACTAGAGTATTCACTGTCAACTATATTTTAATCAGTGCAGCATTCAGTCTTGACAAGGGAGGTGAAGTGTTCTGAGTATTTGGAATTGACAACATGAGCATTAATAATTAATTTGAGGCCATTTATCATTTCTCAGAAAACCTTGAACATGAAGCACAATGGAAACTCTGAAGGAAAAGAAAATAAAATGTTACTACTATAAGTGATAGCTCAGCTAGGATTGAGATACAAAACTAATATGATAATATAATAATATATTATATAATATGATATATAATTTATTATTGTAACATAGGGATAATGAATATTTCCCTATGTGACTGATGGTTAAATATACCATATTGTCCTCAAAATACACCAAATAAAGCATGAGATAACCCTTTACCAATTTTCTTTCTTAGTTTTTAAAGTAATTGTATGTGCTTACCAAGTAGAAATCCCTATGTCATAGATAAATTAATAAAACAATAACCCACTATTTTACTTTTATCAGTAAAAAGCCAATACTATGAAATTAGAAACGTCTTAAAACACTGATGCTCTTAGCCTGAGATAAAAGGTCAGAAACACACATACACACTCATACATATACACACACAGACCACACACAATCACACACACACACACACACACACACACTCACACTCATGCACACATGCTCACACACAAACATACGCTCACTCACATACACACACATTCAACATTCAAACACTGGCATATTTCCAAAAACACACACTGTGTCTTGTGCTTCTCAAGTTATTTATTTTTTTTAATAATTCTCATTTCCGTGAATTTTCAGTTCTTAAATAATTCAAATTTCATATACTGTTGCCTAGGAAGGATGAGTGTGAATGAAGAGTTAAGAAATAAACACAGGTTTTAAAGGCTTTATGATAGAGTAATCACTAAAACTACATAAACCTACTTTTTTTCAATAAATTGGGTAAATATTACATTGCTTTCGTCAAGCAAGTAAGAAACTTTCTTCCAGGCTGGCACAGATTCCTAGCTGGCCTGCTCCTCTGAAGACATCATATCTGACCCTTCCTAGCAGAACCACTGTACTCAGAGCAGTTGGTAATAACCTTCCCACATAAATCAAAGCCTCAGAGATGCTGAGGAACCAAAAAAAGGGCACCCAACTCCATTAAAGAAACCTCACTAAAGCTCAAAACACACACTGCAACTCACACAATAAGAGTGGGGAACTTCAACACCCCATTCTCATCAATGGACAGATCATGGAAACAGAAACTAAACAGAGACACAGTGAAATTAAGAGAAGTTATGAAACAAATGGATTTAACAGATATCTATAGAACATTTCATCCTTAAAACAAAAGAATATACCTTTTTCTCAGCACCTCAGGGTACTTTCGCCAAAATAGACCATATAATTGGTCACAAAACAGGCCTCAACAGATTCAAAAGCCTGAAAAAACTACCTTGCCTCCTATCAGATCACAACAGACAAAGGCTGGTCTTCAATAATAACTAAAACAATGAAAATCCCACATGCATGTGGAAACTGAACAACACTCTACTCAATGATAACTTGGTAAAGAAAGAAAGAATGAAATTAAAGACTTTTTAGAATTCATTGAAACTGAAGGCATTTCATACCAAAACTTATGTGACACAATGAAAGCAGTGTTAAGAGGAAAACTCATAGCTCTAATTGCCTACAAAAAGAAACTGGAGAGAGCATACACTAGCAACTTGACAACATACCTGAAAGCTCTAGAACAATAAGAAGCAAATACATGTAAGAGGAGTAGACAGCAGGAAATAATCAAACTCAGGGCTGAAATCAACCAAGTAGGTACACAAAGAACTATACAAAGAATCAACAAAACCAGCAGCTTGTTCTTTAAGAAGATCAATGAGATAGATAAACCCTTAGCCAGCCTAACCAGAGGGTTCAGAGACACTATCCAAATTAATAAAATCAGAACTGAAAAAGGGAGACATAACAAGAGAAAGTGAGGAAATTCAAAAATTCATCGGATCCTACTACAAAAGCCTATACTCAACAAAACTGGAAAATTTGAGGAAATAAACAATTTTCTAGAGGGATACCAGGTAGCAAAGTTAAATCAGGAGCAGATAAAACACCTAAACAGTCCCATAACCCCAAAAGAAATAGCAGATAGCAGCAGTCATTAAAAGTCTCACAAAAAGAAAGAAAGAAAAAAAAAAAAAAGCCCAGGACCAGATGGTTTCAGTGCTGAATTCTATCAGACCTTCAAGGAAGACCTAATATCAATTCTCTATAAACTATTTCAGAGAAGAGTGTTGTAGTAATTATTTAAAAGGGTCTCTGGTTCAGATCAACTATCTAAGCTGTAGCGGCTCTGCCTACTTGAACTGCCATGTTTCTCGGCCAGAGGCCACGTGCGTGCAGCAGCTAGGACAGGCCCTCAGAAACACCAGCCCTGCCACCTGCTAGATGCCAGCATGAGAGATGGCTCTGCCAATATTCCACACTGTCTCCGCAAGGCAGGGCATTGCCCAAAGCATTCTGCCATCTATGCGGGCCAGTAAGAGAATGAGACTCTAATTCTTATAGATTAATCAAAGGCTTTATATGTTTGATAATGATTAATAACATGATGCCCATATAAAGAGAGTTGTATCCCAATTAGCTAACCTAATTATAAGTTTATAAGTTGTTCGCCACAAGTGCTCTCCATACCTGTGTGGTTCTCCATCCTCCTACATCTCTGCTCTCTCTCGCTACTGCTCTTCCTTTTTTCTC
Organism: Mastomys natalensis; assembly: GCA_021653895.1. Taxonomy (NCBI): domain Eukaryota; kingdom Metazoa; phylum Chordata; class Mammalia; order Rodentia; family Muridae; genus Mastomys; species Mastomys natalensis. Next base: position 9,139 of record JAJTUV010004735.1, read on the forward strand.
TTCTCTCCTAACTCCTCCTCTTCCTTTTCCTCTCCTAACTCCTCCCACCTTAGCTCCTCCTATGGAAGAGAAACAGAAGAAACACTACCCAATTTGTTCTGTGAAGCCAAAATTATGCTCATACCTAAACCACACAAAGACACAACAAAGAAAGAGATCTTCATACCTATCTCCCTTTTGAAAATTGATTCAAAAATACTCAATAAAATTATTGCAAACCAAATCCAAGAACATATCAAAACAATCATCCATCATGATCAAATAGGCTTTATCCCAGGAATGCAGGGATGGTTCAATATAAGTAAATCCATCAATGTAATTCCCTATATAAACAAACTCAAAGAAAATAACCCCATGATCATCTCACTAGATGCTGAGGAAGTATTTGACAAAATTCAACATCCCTTCATGGTAAAAGTACTGGAAAGACCAGGAATTTGAGGCCCATACTTAAACATAGTAAAATCAATATAGAGCAAGCCAGTAGCCAGTATCAAACTAAATGAAGAGAAACTTGAAGCAATCTCACTAAAATCAGGGACTAGACACGGCTGCCCACTCTCTCCCAACCTATTCAATATAGTACTAGAAATCCTAGCCAGAGCAATTAGACAACAAAAAAAAGTCAAAGGGATACAAACAGGATAGGAATAAGTCGAAATATCACTATTTGCCAATGATATGATAGTACAATTAAGTGACCCCAAAACTTCCACCAAAGAACTCCTAAACCTGATAAACAACTTCAGCAAAGTGGCTGGATATAAAATTAATTAAAACAAATCAGCAGTCTTCCTCTATTCAAAAGATATACAGGCTGAGAAAGAAATTAGGGAAATGCCACCCTTCACAGTACTCACAATATAAAATACCTTGATATGAATCTAACCAAGCAAGTGATAGATCTATACAACAAGAACTTCAAGTATCTCAAGAAAGAAATAGAAGTAGATATCAGAAGATGGAAAGATCTCACATGCTCATGGATTGGCAGGATTAATATAGTAAAAATGGCCATCTTGCTGAAAGCAATCTGTAGATTCATTGCAATCCCCATCAAAATTCCAACTCAATTCTTCATATAGTTAGAAAGAGCAATTTGCAAATTTGTTTGGAACTCAAAGGGCCGAGAAGCACCTAAAGAAATGTTTAACATCCTTAGTCATCAGGGAAATGAAAATCAAAACAACCCTGAGATTCCACCTCACTCCAGTCAGGATGGCTAAGATCAAAAACTCAGGTAAAACCAGATGCTGGTGAGGATGTGGAGAAAGAAGAACATGACTCCATTGTTGGTGGGATTGCAAACTGATACAACCACTCTGGAAATCAGTCTGAAATTTCCTCAGAAAATTAAACATAGTATTACCTAAGAATCCAGCTATACCACTTCTGGGTATATACCCAAATATGCTCCAACATATAACAAGGACACATGCTCCATTATGTTCATAGTAGCCTTATTTATATTATCCAGAAGCTGGAAAAACCCAGATGTCCTTCAACAGGGGAACGGATACAGAAAATGTGATCCATTTACACAATGGAGTACTACTCAGCTATTAAAAACAATGACTTTATAAAATCCTTAGGTACATGGATAGAACTAGAAAATCTCATCCTGAGTGAGGTAACTCAATCATAAAAACCACATATGGTATGCACTCACTGATAATTGGATATTAGCCAAAAAGCTAGCAATACTCAAGATACAACTCATAGACCACATGAATCTCATGAGGAAGGAAGACCAAAGTGTGGGTGCTTCTGTTCTTCTTAGAAGGAGTAAGAAAATACTCATGGGAGCAAATATAGAGATAAAGTGTGGGATAGAAACTGAAGGAATGGCTGTCCTGAGACTGCCCCATCTAGGTATCCATCCCATGTACAATCACCAAAGGCAGAAGCTGTTGTGGATGCCAGAGGTACATACTGACAGGAGCCTGATACAGTGGTCTTCTTAGAGGCTCTGCCAGAGCCTGACATATACAGAGGTAGATGCCCCCACCTAACAATGAACTGACCAAGGAGTTCCCAATGAGGAGTTAGAGAGAAGACTGAAGGAGCTGAAAGGGTTTGCAGCCCCATGGGGAGAGCAACAATACCAACCAACCAGAGCTCTTAGGGTCTAAACCATTAGCCTGGGAGTACATATGGAGGGACCCATGGCTCCAGTTGTATATACAGAGGAGGATGGCCTTGTTGGGCATAGGTGGGAGAGGAGGTCCTTGGTCCTGTGAAGGGTGGAAGCCCCAGTGTGGGGGAACTTGAGGGCAGAGAGGTGGGAGTTGGTAGGTGGGTGAGGGCACACCTTCATAGAAGCAGGAGGAAGAGACATGGGATAAGGGGTCTCTGGGAGGATGGAGAAAGGGGACATCATCTGAATTGTAAATAAATTAAATATCCAATAAAAAATGAATATGTTTAGAAACTTCAAAATGAGAGAAAAAAATAAGAAACTTTCTTTCCTTTTGTTCTGTTGTCCAACCACATCTCTCCTTAGAATGCACTTTAATATGTGGCTTGGATTTTGACACTTAAAGTCCTATTTCCTAACTCAGATTTGTATGTCAAATACAGAAAAAGATTAAAATTTAAAGTTTCATGTTTCTCATTCTACATATTTTTGGATAAAGAGAGTATAAAGACTTGTGCTGTGTAGTGTGTTCTTAATGGGTACAGCATGTTGAAAGAAGAAGGATTTCCTTCCTCTTAGCAATGTCACTTTTAGGTTATAAGCTTATGCTGTTATTTTTATTTTTTATGTAAGTATATTTTTTACATGAACAATGATAATGCACTTTGTTTTATACTAAAGGAAAATATGTAATAATTATCATAATTCAGTTAAAATGATAAAAGAATATTATGTAACCAAAAATCATCATCCTCTTTTTGCATCTATATAAATCTAATATTTGCCATTATAATAATTCAAAATTATCACTAGGCATGTAAAAGTAATTGAGCACTGAATATTTTTATTAGAATTCAAAATCTCTACAAAAGTCCCTCAAGATTTTCTTAGATTTGACAGCATATATCTTATCAGAATTTCAAACTACACTTAGTCATTTCAATGAGCAAATTGCAAATAGCAAGTGCATAATATGTTTAAGAACAGAGATAAAGTAAAAAACTTAAAGCATGTTTGTTTTCTGTCTAGTAGGCTTATTACACAGCATTTAATCTTCTCATGCCCGCTTTTTGTCTTTTATTTTCACACTAACCAGCATGAATCTCCTTGACTCATTATAGTGCACCAAGGACATGCATGGGAAATGACTGACCTGAGTTTAGGTCTTTTACAGTCTTTATAACATCTTACACAATATACTAATGACATGTCTCTTTTTTTCTTTGTTAAAATATGTACATTTCACTCATTTTATATTTAACATTGGTTATCTGCCTTGGGAGGTTGGATTCATTTGAGCAGAATGACTTCAGAAGTGGGCAGCAGTTCATGTTTCAAAACTGAAATGAACCAGTACCAGAGAATAGATAGTTTCATAGTTGACATTCAAGTGAAACATAAGGAGACACAGACTAAGTTTTACAAAATTTCATCTACTGCTTCATCTTATGTGTGGATTCACATTAGGTAGCCTGCTTTCATCATTGTTAATAATCAGTCACTCACATTAAAACAAAACAAAGCCTTTATTTATTTATTTTTGTATTTACTCTTTCAGATACCATAATATATATAAGGTGTTTCAGTTAGCTTACCTTATTTTTCTTTCTTTTTTTTTCAATTTAATTATTCTACAATGAATTGAAATATCATGTTACCCAATTTTATGCTTCCATGTGTAAGTCAACTATAAATTTTAAAATACTTGAAAAAAATAAACGTAAAAATAAAACAATACAAAACAATGGTTCTTTCTCTCTGTTCTGTGTGTCTCTTGTCTCTGTCTCTCCCTCTCCTCTCTCTCTCTCTCTCTCTCTCTCTCTCTCTCTCTCTCTCTCTTTGTGTGTGTGTGTGTGTGTGTGTGTTGTGTGTGTGTGTGTGTGTGTGTGTTTGTGGTGTATTGTTATACACTAGGTCTTATTACTGGTGTACTTATATACTAGATAGGGGGTGCATCTTTCTGGAGCACGGGGCAATTAGGATGGATAATACTTTTGAAAAGAACTGAGTCAGCCTCCCCTAAAGAGGGCAATGGCTAAGAACTGCTAGGTTACTGGTAGGAAGTCAGGGACTCTTCCCCAGTTTTACTTGAACTTCATGTAGGTGCAGATCTTACAAAGGAAATAAAATCCTTCATGAGCTGAGAACAAAATAGAGACAGAAGAGAAATTTCCTTCCCAGTCACTTTAAGATGCTGGTTAACCATTGTCTTTTGTTTTAAAAAGCTTCTCTCTTGAAGAGAACTACTCTAATCTATATGTATAAGGATAAGTGTTAGAAGACCTTTTAAAATGTGAAAGTCAATCACGAAATGAGGAGTGAGGAAAGGAACTGAGGGCAGATGGGAGGGGGGATGAAATAAAAACGTTTGTACACCAAAGAATACTATTTTTCTCTTCCATATCAATTTATAAGGCTTATAACCCTAAATGCATAACAAGACAAATGACAGCCTTGAAAAAGGGCAAGTTACAGAACTCTCACTGATAAAACAGGGCATTCATGGTCCAAGTAATGTCAAGTGTGGGTTATAGTAAGTCTGCTATTGTGTCAAGAAAATGTAGCCTCTGAAAGGGTGCCATACATTCAACTTTTATGACACACTTGGATTTTTAACTACACAAATATTAAAAGAGGCAAACAATTTTTCTTCTAAAAAATTATCTACTTTTTCTCATCCCAGAATATTTTCTTCTTCCTATAATCCAGATTCTTTTAACTTCAACCCACAAAGATTTTGTATTGTTAGAAACTAATGTGTCATCTTCTACATATTTATGACCTTTCATTTGAACTGATTTTTCAGCATTATAAACTGTAATAGTGTTTATTCAGTGATCTTTCTCCCATATCTTTTCATTTCTCCCTACATTCCCTAATATTCTTTCTTATACATGTATTTGATGTATTACCATGTTAGCAATAACACATAATATGTGCCTTCAGCACAGAAAATATTCAGGATTAATAGAAATACTCAGGACTCACACTCATATCTGCAGATGGTATCATCAATGCAAACCCCCATAAACTTTACTTCAAACTTTTCAACTACAGTAGATTACATTGTGATTTATAATTCTCTATTTTTGTTTTATATTTCTTTATTATTTCATCTATAATTACATAAACATTCTTTTGAAAATTTACAGGACTTTAATTTCTATAAGGACCATAGTTTTATCTTTTGTATTTTATGACACTTGGCTTACCACACACTTCTCAGTAAACAATTTCTTACTTTTAATTCAAAATGTACTTATCAACATATTTTCTTCTACCATTGGCACAATAATTCTTTAGCAATTTTTTTCTTCACAACATGTATTAGGCTAAACTTTCTTAGGGAGAAGTACGAGAGGGATATACAGGAAAAAATTTAGGTTTTAGTTCTGGCTGCTTATAGAAAGTGTGCCTCTGTAGATGAATCATCAATTGTTACTCTATGTGAAGTAGTAAAGTCCCTCGCATGCCTTAGAGATTATCAGAATTCTTCCTGAAAGTTTTACAAAAACCCCTTATTTCCTGCCTCAAAGATATTCTGAATTTCTTTGCCCAGTCCTTCTCTGTGTACAATCACTTGTACCTAACTATGGCTAGGAGTTTATTAAAAGTATTGAAGAAATTTAATTAATTCCCCTCTGTGAGGGTAAAAGTCTAGCTGGCATTTCTGAATGAACTTACTATTGGAGAATTGGAAGCCTAATTTCTAAATATAAAAGAATAAAAAAATTAAATGATAACAGGCTGAAATAGTAAATAATTGTATTTTCTGCCTAAAATTCATTGTTTTAATCAGAAATAAAATGAAGGAAAAAATAAAGTTGCATTTGTAAAATCATGTTATGATAATATAATATTACAAACATGTAACTAAACAATTTATTTATATAATATTAATAATTGAAGATAGTTAGGACATATACTTGATGCTGATACATCTATTTTTAATAGAAATATGCAAATATATAAAAATATATTCATGGGAATAACACATTTTCAATTACTCAGTGATTTTGTTTATAAAGTTTTTAGACACATATATTTCATATTTTTTTGTAGCTTCCATCAAAGTGTTATTCTGTTTAATTGCAAAGTATTAAAATTTACTATTCCAATAAGTTTCCTCAAGCTGATATGAAGATCAGAAAAAACAAACAAAAACATTTATGTAGGGGTGGCTGGTTTATAATTTCAGGGTTTCATTCCATTATCGTCATGGTGAGAAGCATGGCATCATGCAGGCAGAGTTGGTGCTGGAGGAGCCAAGAGTTCTATGAGTCGATCTAAAAGCAACCAGGAGGAGATTATCTTTCCACATTGGGCAGAACTTGAACATAAAATCCTCAGATACTATACTCACAGTGACACACTTCATGCAAGAAGACTACAACTCCTCCAACAAGACCACACCTCCTAATGGTGCTACTCCCTATGACCTAGACAATCAAACAGGAGTGTTAGGGAGCCAAATTTATTCAAACCATCACAATACACTCCCTGCCCCTCATAGTCCTGTACACATAGAGCAAAATGCATTTTTTCGAATTTCAAAATTCTCCATAATTGATCACAGTTTCAACAATGTTTAAAAGTCTAAAGTTCAAAGTTTTTGGAGATTTGCATAATCTTTCAACTATAATCCCCTATAATATCAAAAAGAACAAATCACATAGGCTTAAATTTTTAAAAACCAACTTTAATAAGTGTCTGTAAATGTTTTATCCTCCCTTCTAGCCCACTACCCACCAGAGGTAGTAGAAATGAAAGGTTAACAGGGCATAGAGGGTTGTGGACCTGTTTAAATATAGTCCTTTGGGGGTGGTTCTAATCTTCACTGTCAGGATATCAGCAGTTCACTTCACACAAATCAGTAGTTGTAGCTTGATCCAGAATAAGCTGTGAGGCTCTGCCAAGCAGCCAGCATCTGTGAAATCCATAAAAATGCTGCCAGAATATCATAAGTTCTTTGGTACATTTCTTTCTATGAAGTCATGACAAGCAATGGTCAGGGAAGA
>JAJTUV010004736.1:0-15683 GCA_021653895.1 Mastomys natalensis
GAGGGCTCCTTCTTGCTAACCACGTAAGTAATTTTCAGACAATGGTTTGGGGTTTCTTATTCTTTCTTTGGCATGGAGTGTTAACATCTAGTAACCATGTTCTTATTTTCATTTAAAGATTTAATACTAACTCAGCTTTTCTAATGCAGTTTTCAGTATAATCCTCAAAACTTACTTATTCGAGTGCATGTACATGCCATTGGGGAGTTGGGACAACTGTGGGAAGTGGGCTTTCTCCTTCCACCTTTGCATGTGTTCTGGGACCAAGCTCAGGTTATCTAGCTTGCATGTGCCTTTATCCATCACGGTATGATGGTACAAGGATAGCTTTTTAGGCTGGAGAAGTACTTCAGTGTTTAAGAGCACTGACTGCTAAGTTGGATTCCCATCACTCACATGTTGGCTCAAGACCATCTGTAAATTCAGTTCTAGGGGATCTGATGCCGGCCTAAGCAGGCACCAGGCATGGAAGTGGTGATATACATTTGGGAAAAAACATTCATATATGTGGAATACTAATAGCTTTTCATTGGGCACGGTAGCCCATGCCTATGATCCTAGCACTTGAAAGGTAGAATCTGGAGTTAAAGTCATCCTCCTGTATAACAAGTTTCAAGTTAGCCTGGGATAGGTGAAACTGTCTCCAAAAGCAAAAAAAAAAAAACCTCCCCTTATAGGACTTTATAATTCTGGAAAATGTCCTGTTAAATGTACTTTCCCTTACTGTTTTCCTTCCTTCATTTTCTGGAGTTATCAAATATATTAGTTCAACCTACTCCTTTTAACATTTTTTAAGACTATTACAGAGATCTAAAACCTGGCTCCATCTGGGCTGTATCCCCAATTATTCATAATGCTGGTAAGAGGGACTCAGTTACTTGGGGTTAGGTATAAAATTCTTTAGAAATATGTTTAGATGTGGTGGTTCATAACTACCATCCCAGCACTTGGGAGGCTGAAGCAAGAGGAGTGTTGGTAACTTGAGATCGGCTCAGTTTACAGTATGAATCCTTGCCAACTTCTTGTTCTGACAAAATTACTATTAGTTGTCCAGTGTTATCCCTAATTAGTTCCTCATGCCAATATCAGGTGTAGGGAACATGCTTGTTAGGATATGGCCTCATTAACACTAACTTTTCTTCTTTGGCCCAGATTTCCTCGACCTGTGACTGTGGAGCCTATGGACCAGTTAGATGATGAAGAGGGACTTCCAGAGAAACTGGTTATAAAGAACCAGCAATTTCACAAGTGTGTGGTCCAGTTGTTGACTTTTATACATTTCTGGGGTAGAGATGTGGTGTGTGTTTATGTGTGGTGCTGGTAGTTGACCCAGACCCTTAACATATTTGACTGTGCTTCATCCCTTAGTTATTTTTCTGTTCTTGAAACTTAAAAAGGTGATTAAAAGAGGCATGTCTTTGCTGTATACATGTGTTCACTTAGCCTTTAGAAAAGAATGTGATTCTATGGAATCTTGGACAAAAGTAATACCATACATAATGTGTATTGTCTATAGGGAGAGAGAACAGCCACCCAGATTTGCACAACCTGGATCCTTTGAGTATGAGTATGCCATGCGCTGGAAGGCACTCATTGAGATGGAGAAGCACAGCAGGATCAAGTGGACCGGAACATCAAGGAGGCTCGTGAGAAGCTGGAGATGGAGATGGAGGCAGCACGCCACGAGCACCAGGTTATGCTAATGCGGCAGGGTGAGTAGAGGCTTATAAGTAGGAAAAGTCTTTTTTTTTAAAAGAGTTATTTATTTCATGTCTATAGTACACTGTAGCTGTCCTCAAACACACTAGAAGAGGACATTGGATCTCATGACAGATGGTTGTGAGCCACCATGTGATTACTGGGAATTGAACTCAGGACCTCTGGAAGAGTAGTCAGTGCTCTTTAACAGCTGAGCCATCTCTCCAGCCTCATGGAATACATATCAAATGCCAGTTTTGTTCAGTAATTTCTTTGTTTCATAGTATAAAAAAAGACAAAATCTCTGCTTTTATTCTCTGAAATACTTTATCATAGTAGGAAGATGAATTTGAAGATGGTTGTAGAATACTGGATAGATTGTACAAAGAAAGAAATGATAAAGTTTGAGTTTACTTGCGTGAGGTCTGTTGCTGGGATAATACACCAAGCATGACCAAAAGCCATTTGAGGAGGAAAGGGTTTATTTTGTCTTAAAATTACAGGTAACTCCATCACTGAGAAAAGCTAAGGCAGGAACTAATGCATGAATGCTGTTTACTAGGTTGTTACCCGTTGTTTGTCCACCTCCTTTTTTTTTTTTTTTTTTTTTTTTTTTTTTTTTTTTTATGTTGTGATGTAGTTTTGTTTTCTTGGGTTTTGTTTGTGGAAGGGCCCAGCTCATGGTGAGTAGATGAGCAGGCATGGTGGTGCATGCCTTTAATCCCAGCACATGAGAGGCAGAGGCAGGTGGATCTCAGGTTTAAGGCCAACCTGCTCTACAGATCCTTTCCACATCAATCAAGAAAATGTACCACAGGCTCGTCCACTGAGCAATCAATTAAGGTTTCTTTTTCCAAAATGGCTCTATATCTTGTGTCTTGGTTGACATCTTTGCTTTCTGGATATTTATGGAAGATTGTTGTATATATGTAAAGAGAATCAAAAAGTCTCAATCTGTTGCTAGATTTGATGAGACGACAAGAAGAGCTTCGGAGGATGGAGGAGCTGCATAACCAAGAGGTTCAGAAACGAAAGCAGTTAGAACTCAGGTAACTTTTAAAACATTTATTTATTTGTTTGGGGCCTGGTTTCATGCTACAATGTGTGGAGGCCTTCCACCATATGGTCCTAGGAATTAAACCTGTCATCAGCCTTGACAGCAAGCACCTTTTTATGCGCTTAGAGCTGCATTGGTTCTAGGAATTGCCTAAGGGCTTCCCTAAAGAGAAAGAACTCAATGCTGGTCTTTTAATTTCTTTGAATGTTGTCCTTATTCTTGGCAAGCTTTGCTGGCTTTTAGTAGGCTTGTCTCTCGTTTCCGTAATCTTCTTCCTATTCAACTGGTTTACTCATTTTCTGGAATGTCTTTTATCTTAAAATACCTTGATAATTCTATAGGCAGGAAGAGGAACGCAGGCGCCGTGAGGAAGAGATGCGACGACAACAAGAAGAAATGATGCGACGACAGCAGGAAGGATTCAAGGGAACTTTCCCTGATGCGGTATATCTCCCATGTGCCTATGATGTGGTAGGCCAGTCATCATATAAGATTATGAAATGTCTGTAAGGGTATTAGGTTATGACCAATTTTTCTATGTTAGAAAATTCCCTTTAGGAAAAAAAATGTTAGTAGTAAGGTTTGAGGGAAAGCTCTTACCATATATAGCAAATTTAGGATGAAAAATCCAGGACCACTTTGTTTGTTACTTATATCCAGTGATAATAAGAGAAAAACTTGAGTGCTGTAGCAGACTTTTTTTTTTTTTTTTTTTTTTTTTTTTTTTTTTTTTGGCTAATCCACTGCTACTCTTGTAATTAGATGGTTTGCAGCTCTAAGAAGTTAACTATTTCTCGCCCCTGTTGCCTCTAATAGAATTTTCTAATAGAAAATTATAATTTGTTACCTGAAATCACTGTACAAATAGCAAGAGGGCATTAGTGTTGGTATGTCTTCACTGTTTACTTCCATTTGTGTTGTCATCAATGCATTGTAATAGAGAAACTTGTCTTGGACTGTGTTGAGTATATGTTGTTTTTCAGAGAGAACAAGAGATACGGATGGGCCAAATGGCTATGGGAGGTAAGGACTTAAGAATTAAATAGTTCTGGTGCCTTTGGGTGGCGGATAAAAGGTAGTTATAAAATAGAGAGCAGCAGGTATCCAGGAACCAAAGAACTGCCTGTCTGGTTTTGTTTTTTAGGTTGGCTGGCCAGTTACTGTGATCTGCCTGTCTCTGCCTCTCAAAGCCAGGGGTAACAAGCATGTACAGCCCTGCCCAGCTCATTTTTTGTTCTTTTGAGACAGGTTCTTACTGTGTAGCCCTGGCTATCCTGAAACTCACTATGTAGACCAGGTTGGTCTTGAACTTACAGAGATCCACCTACCTCTGCTTCCTAAGTGCTAGGATTAAAAGTGTGAGCCACAATGCTTAGCTTTTGATGTGCAAACTGGGTTTTTTAACTCAAATTTTCATACTTGCAGAGCCTTCTCTCTCAATCTGCGTTATGAAGCCTACCTAGTCCACATTTAAATGGCATCACATTTCCAAGAACATTAGGGCTTATAGGCTGGGAGTAGGGGATTGACTACATACTGAATTGTTCCCTTTGGTAGGGGAAGAGACTGTTAATCTTTTTCCCACTATAGTGATCATACTACTCTGCTTTAGGTGCTATGGGCATAAACAATAGAGGCGCCATGCCCCCTGCTCCTGTGCCACCTGGTACTCCAGCTCCTCCAGGACCTGCCACTATGATGCCAGATGGGACCCTGGGATTGGTAATTGCAGGGCTTTATAGTAATTGTAGATAGTGGTAGGAAGACCTTCTCAACCTCTGTAGTCTTAATTTGGAGGGGGGTATGGGTGTGTGTGTACATGTAAGTGTAGGCTAGAGGTCAGCTGCTTGTGTCAGCTCAGGGGACATCCATAACCTAGGACTCGCCAGTTAGGCTAGGCTGACTGGTCTGTGAGCCCCAGGAATCCTCTGGTTTCCCCAATGCTGGAATTGCAGATGCATGCCACCGTGTCTTGCCCCTTTCCTCCTCCTAAGTCCTCAAGCTTGCAGAACAAACATTTTACCCAACTAAGCTATCTTCTCAGCATCTCCTACCTCTGAGTTTACTTTGACTTTGATACAGATACTGATCTTCAGAACTATTGGTATTCATAAAATATAACCTAAGTTCTTAAGGGATGGTATGATACATGCTAGGCAAGTGTTGTCCCACTATCCCATATCCCTGGTCCTTCAGTTTTTAATCTTGAGAAAATCTAATATGATATGCTATTTTAACTTTGGAGTTAAAATTGTAGCCTCTGGTTAACTGTTATAGTTGTTGCTATCCTCAGTAAACAAGTTGCTTTTTTGTTGTTTGGGTTTTGGGGGTTTTGTTTGTTTTTTGAGGTAGAGTCTCTGTAGTCTAGACCAACTGGCCTCAGACTCGGAGTTGCTCCTGCGTCTTACCTCCCAAATGCATATACCACATCTCTGGCCAGCAGGTTGCTCTTTAAATGGGGAAGTCAAGGAAGGTTAGATATTATGGTGTATAATATGATGTGAATCCGAGGGCCATGTGGTTCTTAAAGTCCAGAAGTTGTTCTGGTTCTAATGCTAAAATGGAATGAGCCAAAACTGGATAGGCTTAAGGTTGCTAAGGAATGATAGCCTGTTCTTCCTGACTCAGGAAAAAGGAATTAGATAGAACCTTTCCAAACTAGAAATTTCAATTGTATGTAAAATGTGGATAGAAAGCTAAAGATGAATGACTGAATGGAGGCATAACTAGTAAAGCCTACCTTTCTTCTTGGGGTTCACTAGAGCTCTAAACAGACTTGGTTGCCTGCTCCTAACAGTCAGGACACTTGAATAGTTAAGTAGAAATGGCCTGTAGTGGCAAGACCTTAGATGAGCCAGACCCTGCAGAGACAGATTCTATTGTAACATTGTTCTCTTTCTTTTAAGACCCCACCAACAACCGAACGTTTTGGCCAAGCTGCTACAATGGAAGGAATTGGAGCAATTGGTGGAACTCCTCCTGCATTCAACCGTCCAGCTCCAGGAGCTGAATTTGCTCCAAATAAACGCCGCCGATATTAGATAAAGTTACATTGTCTAGTTTCCTGCAGCCCTTAAAAAGAAGGGACCTTTTTGGACTAGCCAGAATTCTACCCTGGAAAAGTGTTAGGGGTTCGTCCCAATAGATAGGTCTTCCCTGCTTGTACTACTCTAGGGAGTATGCTTGAAGGCAGAGGGGCAAGGGAGGGGTGGTATTTAACAAGTCAAAGTCTGTGGTATAGTGCGTTATCAAGTCTGTCGGGTGCATTCCTGAAGTATATTGATTGTTGAGGGCCTGGAGAACCGTAGGAAAATGGACTCAGAGCTCCATTAATCTTGATCATTCCTTCTCTCTCTCTCTCTCTCTCTCTCTCTCTCTCTCTCTGTTTTAATTACTTTTCTCATCTTTATTCCCCTCAACCCCAGAGACACTGCCATATATACCACAAAACCTAAACATCCTCCAATGACCTAGCCCCACTCCTCCATTCACTCCCAGGTGAGAATTCAGACAAATGTCCACAGAGGTTACAGCATACATACGGTTCTGTTATATCTCATATATGACCCCTTCATGTCCTAAGGAAGACATTTTCTCTTAGAGGTTTTCATTTTAGTATATCTTAAAACACTCTTGTGTTAACTTGCCTCCATCTTTTTCTTGGGTAAGGACTACACTTTCGTGTCTCTGATGTTGCTGTTCACAGCTTTTCTTGATAGGCCTAGTACAATCTTGGGAACAGGGTTGCTGTGTGTTGAAGGTCTGACAGTAGCTCTTAGTCTTGCCTATCTTAGGTAGTTAACGCTGTGCATTTTTATTGGTGTACTTTGATTTGTTCCTGATACCTTCAATTTGAAAATTTTTCTGAGAAATGGAGCAGTAATGCAGCATCATCTTATTAAAATACATTTGAAGCCTTTTCATTTTCTGTGCTGTTTTTTGAAAAGGGGGGGGAGGAAATTCTATCTTGGGAGGTATATACAGTAGACTACATAGGGGTGATCTTTGACTTTCTGATCGAAATATTAAAACATCAGGCAAACCTGGCCAGGGGAAGGTACCATGCAAGGTGGAATGGCTAGGGCCAGTGCCATTGGCCCTGCCTGGAGGTAATAGCAATGGCAGGCAAGCTATTCCAGATGGCAGAAAATGGAGGAGCTGTACCCATACCCACGCAGGGAGGGGGGAACTTAATTAGTATTTTGTTTCTGAGCAGCTGCTGGTATGTCAGAGGCTTGGAATTGGCAACATCTAAAACAGCTGTAGTTAACTGACCTCACCCAAGTTCCAAGGGCTCTTCTTCCTGATCCTTTTTTCCTGAGTCTCAGCTCTGGAACACTTTCCTATTGGCTGGGAAGACCAACTCAAGTTCCCTTGCCCATGTTTGGAGGTGGACGCCTCCTGAACTAAAGATAGAAACAGCTGGCCCTTCTAAGCAGCTAAAAGCCTTCAGACTAAGAGGTGTTCCCCACTCTGCAGCCAGACTCCTTGAAATACCCTTTGAGTAAGCTCGGTCAGTGCTCCCATGTCTCTGCTCTGCTATAACAAAGGCTGTGGGCAACACTTTGACCCCAATACCAATCTCCCTGGTGAGTAAATTATTTACCTCAGGGGCTCTGGGTAGGTGTTTGGGGTCAGCTGTGTGGCTGGCCATTGGGAACAGGGAGAACAAAAACTGGGTATAATTGAATTGGTCTGGTTGATCTTGACTCTGCTAGTTTACTTTCACATTCTTTGAAATGCCATTAACGTGAACCTGGAGAAAACGTGAAGGGATGGTATTTGGCATGGTTACCTTTCTGCCTTGATCTTTCTGCTGGTATCTACAGATTCCTGTCGCTATCACCCTGGGGTCCCAATCTTTCATGATGCACTTAAGGTGAGGAATAGGTGATGGGGGCTTAGCAAGGAAATTTTCCCCAAGGAAATACACCCAGAAATTCCAAGCTGATCTGGGTCTCTTGTTATCAGGGTTGGTCCTGCTGCCGAAAGCGAACTGTAGATTTCTCTGAGTTCTTAAACATCAAGGTAAACCCTTTACTTCCTTGGATTCAGCTCCCTATAGAAGAATTCTACTTCTAACCCTTATCTCCTTATCTGTACTAGGGCTGTACTGTGGGACCACACTGTGCTGAGAAGCTTCCTGAGGTCCCTCCTCAGCCTGAGGGCCCTGCCACAAGTTCACTTCCGGAGCAAAAAGCTCTGAATACAATTCCAAAGTCAGCAGAGACCTTGCTCCGAGAAAGGCCTAAGTAAAGAGACCTGCGGGCTTTTGTCTTCTACAACCATGTAGCTTCCTATGAATTAATGGCTCACTGGGGTTTGAAAACTAAGGGCTAGGGATGTGAGGAGGGTCATGTTTGACTTGGATAATGCATCTTCTCTTGGGGAAATTTGTTTCAAGAAAAGTCCTTTGCTATAAGACTGTAAGGAGGGTGGGATAGATGGTTTTACTCTAGGGACTAGAGAGCCCCTCAGATATATGCTTAGTATATAACAGAGTAGTGTTTGGTTTTGTTGAGAAATAGGCTGTCAGCTCAGTATTGAACTCAGTTCTCTTGCCTTAACTTCCTGAATGCTGAGATTACAGGTGGGCACTACCACATTACTTGAGAATGAAGTGATATTTT
The DNA here is from genome assembly GCA_021653895.1 of Mastomys natalensis. NCBI lineage: Eukaryota > Metazoa > Chordata > Mammalia > Rodentia > Muridae > Mastomys > Mastomys natalensis. The sequence continues at coordinate 8,386 of JAJTUV010004736.1, forward strand.
TGTTGTGCATTTTCAGTTTCTAATGATCATTATTTAGTATAGAAAATAGTGGGTTTCATTATCACATTTTCATGTGTATCATTGTACCTTGCTCACGCCCCTACCAACACCTGTATCAATCTCTTAATTTTTGGAAGAACTCTTATAGCTATGTGTTTTGTTGGCTCTTCCTCGTAATCCCAGCACTCAAGAATGCTGAATCAGTTAAGATTGCTGTGACTATTGGGCTGGCCTGGGCTACAGAAAAAAGAAAATGTTGGTTCGTGCCTATACATTTCAACACTTAGGAGGTAGAAGCAGCAGGATCACCACTTGTTGACACTACTCAATTCTATACAGTGAGTTCCAGGTCAGCCATGGTTACCAAGTGATACCCTGTCTCAAAACAACAAAAGAGCCAGTAGTAGATAGCTCAGCAGAAAAAGGTGTTTCTTACATAATCCTGTCGAGTTGAGTTTGATCTGTGAAACCTACATCAAGACTGAAAGAGAGAACTGACTCTACAAAGTGGTCTTCTGACCTCTATACATGTGCTGAAATATGCATGTCCCTACATTAAACTAATAATAAAAAAATCAAAAGCTCAATATTCTATTTGAATTTCTTTTTGAAACAGTATCCCTCACTGGCCAGGAACTCACTGAGATCTCAACTTTTGGCTAACTTTTTTTTTTTTTTACATTTTTATTTATATTATGTGTGTGTGGTTACAGGTGGTTGTGAGCCACCTGATGTAGGTGCTGGGAACTGAATCCAGGTCTTCTCCCCACCCCACACCCTGGCACCCCCTTTAAAAAAGCACCTTTCAGAGCATGGTAGAGCACCCCTTTAATCCCAGCACTCAGGAGGCAGAGACAGGTGGATCTCTGAATTTGAGGCCAGCTCCGGTTTCCAGAGTAAGTTCCAGAACAGCCAGGGTTAAACGGAGAAACCCTGTCTCAAAACATAAAAAGCTACATCTTACGTCACAGAAAGGAAGTAATATTAGCAAGGCAGGAGGCTCCAGAGAACAATACAAGCGAAGTCATTATTAGGTCCACAGTCAGAGGAAGAGAAAGTGATACAGTTCTGCAGAGAAATGCGGAAGATCGGAAACAACCAGCCAGAAAGGAAGCCCTGGGCACTTTCCCAGGGTTCTAGATTATGAATGTCCACAGAGATGAAAATTGCCAATGGAGTTGCTATCTGACTTCTCTGACCCTGCTCACTTTTCACTGAACTGCCTTGGCTTTATTCTCATGGGTAGGGTTGCTGGAGCTGCTCATTCTGATGAATGAATCAGAACTAAATGCCTGCTTATAACCTGTAGGTCTGAGATGCCTCCCAAACTCCTACCACTTCTTATATCTCAAGCCCTGGGAGTGGCTTTGGAACAGAAGGAACTAGACCAGGAACCTGGAGCAGGTAGGTAGGTCTTTCATAGGACAGGTCTCAAAGACTGCAATTTCATGTAAATGCCAGTAGGGTGGGGAAACTAGACAGGTTCCTGACTGTTTCCTTTGCCCAGGACTTGACAATAGTCTGATCTGGACTGGTTCCAGCTGCCAGAACCCAGGATGTGATGCTGTGAGTGAGAGTTTTGGGGGGGCTCAAGCATGTGGCTGAGAGATACCAGAGGGATGCCTGGGTATAGGCAAGAATTTGAATAACCTGATTCTCCTTTGGCCTTGTTAGGTTTACCAAGGTCCTGAGAGTGACGCTACTCCATGTACCTATCACCCAGGGGCACCTCGGTTTCATGAGGGGTAAGAGAAGGGGCTGGGCAGGCGTCTCCATATGGATGAGAGTAAGGGCTTGGGGGTAGAATTCAAATAAATTCTATTCCTCCCTCAGGATGAAGTCTTGGAGCTGTTGTGGTATCCAGACTCTGGATTTTGGGGCATTCCTGGCACAGCCAGGATGTAGAGTTGGTAGACATGATTGGGCAAAGCAGGTAAGCCCCATCTTTCCTAAACACTTGGCTAGGACCCAATTACAGAGATAAGCTCTCCCCCCAGTTATCTCATGGCTGGCCTCCCTAATTTCTTTGATACAAATCAAGCAAGATTCTGCTCTTTATCCTTCCATAGCCCAGAGTCTAGGCCATATGAAATAGTTGATCTTTCTGAGTTTTCCTGTGTCTTTATACCCCAGGGAGACTCCTCTTGGGTTAGGATTGATTTTACCATCCTTATTTTGCTTTTGTTTAGCTGCCAGCATCTTGCCGCCATGATTGGCACCAGACAGATTCCTTGGTAGTGCTGACAGTCTATGGCCAGATTCCACTTCCTGCATTCAACTGGGTGAAGGCCAGTCAAACTGAGGTGAGGAACAATCTGTGGCAGGATAGGAGCCTAGTGAACTCTGGTGGTAGTGCAGTCTTACAGGGAGAAATGCTGACTGCTGTCACTCTTGAGGTTCCACAGTCCCCAGAGGGAATGGAAAGTTATTACATCAGGGTTGTCTGGCTCGCCTGTGGATCTCGCCTCTGACCTGGTTCTGTACTAATGACTTTTTCTGACCTTCTGGAATTGCTACTACCCTTATAATTCTTTTCTCTCAGCTTCATGTCCACATTGTCTTTGATGGTAATCGTGTGTTCCAAGCACAGATGAAGCTCTGGGGGGTAAGTGAAGAGAAGTGGGCAGAGGCAAGGGACATAGACTAAAAGGAGGGCCAGACTGAGTGGATAGAGGGGATGCTGAAAGATAGAGGGATTCTCTTTAACTGCCTTGGTTTTTCCTCCTTCCTTCCTCCCCACTGCTTTCCTCTGTATTCCCCTTTCTTTTTCTGTTCTTATTCATCACCACTCCAATCCCAAGCCTGTGATTTCTTCATTCTTTCTGTCTTTCCCTCCTCCTCAGGTCATAGACGTGGAGCAGAGCTCTGTCTCTTTGATGCCATCACGGGTTGAAATCTCCCTGGTCAAGGCTGACCCAGGATCCTGGGCCCAGCTGGAGCACCCTGATTCACTAGCTGAGAAGGCTAGGGCAGGGGTTTTACTAGAGATGGATGAGGAAGAATCTGAGGATTCAGATGATGACCTGAGCTGGACAGAGGAGGAAGATGAAGAGGAGGAAGAAGCTATGGGGGAATAGTAACAGCAGACAGTTGAGTTTCTAGGTAGGCCCTCAGTGACTGCCTTAGAATCTCAGAGACCAGGCTATGGTTGACCACGTCTGCCATTGAGCAGCAGGAGGCTGAAGGAGGAGAGAACAAAATGTCCAAACTGTGCTGCTGCTGCCCTAATAAACCATTTATTCTGCAGTCTCACCTAGTCTCATCTCTCTCCTCATCATGGAAGAGTGGATTCAACCCCTCCCCACCCCTTTTGCCTGTGTATTTGGCACATGTGTGAAAACAAGCAACAGTGTCAACTCACTGAGCATTTCCTTTGCATCCAGTTCCATGTTACATGGTTTACAGATAGCTGAGAAACAGGGGCTTGTTCAGTTTTCTCCAGAAAAAGATCTGAGCTGGGCATGGTACATGCCTGTAATCCTACCACTTAGGAGGTGAAGACATTGTCAGGAGTTCTAGGACATCCTCACCTACATAGTGAATTGGAGGCCAGCCTGGGCTACATGAAACCTTGTCTTACAACCCTCTGAATAAAAGGAACAAAAGAAAAAAGAAATGATATTCTAAGCTGGGTCTAATGGCTCACACACCTGTCCATAATCCCAGCACTGAGGTGGAAAGATTGCCATGAATTTGAGGCTACCCTAGACTAGGTTGATCTCAAGCAAAGTTCTAGCTAGGTGTAGTGACTTATTCCTATAGCTCTAGCAATCAGGAGGCTAAAGCAGGAGGGATTGCAAGTACAAGATCAAGATCAGCCTATGCCACATAGATAGTCCAGGCTAGCCTGGATGACATAATGAGATTCTTGATGATCATAGTGCTTTTACTATTGCTTACCCCACTACATATCAGAGTGTGAGTTTATGTGTAAGCGAGAAGATAAAAAGGTTAGTGGGATGTGGCTAGACTAAAAGAAAGTCCTAAAAGTATGACCCTGGCTTCCCTCACAGTTAGCATCCTCTTGCCTCAGCTTCCTTACTGCTGCAATTACAGGTGCAAGTCCCCATGCTCAGACCCAGATAGTAGGGGGTACTTTTGTTTGTGGTTTTGTATTGCTGGGGATACTTAAACCCATGTGATGTGCAGGCATTCTATCACTAAGCCACAATCCCTTCTAAAAGGGAACTTTAAAAACAAAGTATGGGGGCTAAGTGTGTGCTCTGTTTGCAAAGGAGCCGAGTTTGATTCCTACTGCCCACATCTGTGTCTCACAGTCATCTGTAACACCAGTTCCCAGAACGTCCAACTCCCGTGGCCTCTGTGGGCACATGCACTCGCATGCACATACCTACACACAGACATGTAATGTTTTTTTAATCTTAAAAAAAAAAACCACACAATTGAGTACTGGAAAAGGTTACCAAAAAAAAAAAAAAAAACCTCAAAAATAAATAAATGGTTAAGCTCACTGTATCTGCAGTTTCTGCATACATGGATTCAGCAATTGTGAGTTGAAAATAGAAAGAAAAATTTGTTCTGAGTAGTTATAGATTTTCTTATGTTCCTTAAATAATAGGGTAGAAATCATTTATGAAGCATTTCCTTAGTACTCTAATCTAGAGATGAATAGTTATAGGAGAATATATAGTGGTCATGTGCAAATTCTATGCCTTTTTATATAAAGGACTGAGCTTCTTCCAAGCTTGGTATAAGCAGGAGGATCCTGGATGGACCTCCTTCCCTCCTAGTGGTATTAAAGAACAAGGAATGACTGTAGAGACCTTTCTATTTGATTTTATTTTTGTTTTATTCGGTTTTTTTTGGGGGGGGAGAGCTTGTAATTGAGGCTCAGAATGACCTGGAACTCATTAGATATAGCCCAGGTTGGCCTTAAACTTGGAATAATCTTCCTACCTAGGTTCTTGAATATTGGGGTGACAGGCATGAGCCACCATACCCAGCTGAAAATATAGACTTGCAATTTATTTTAAGTCTTCTTCAGCAGAATGATCAATAATCTGAGAAAATCAAATTCCAAGAAGCAGGACTAGAAACATGGTGAGAAAGGCAATTGCTACATAAGACAGGTGGCATTCCCCAGAACCTGAGATAGAGAACCAAATCCCAGAAGTTGTCCTTGAATCTCCCCACATGTGCTATTTTGTACAAGAGCTTTTGTGCATGTGCACATGCACATACACAGACACACAGTATAACACCCATACACATAATAATAATAAATTTCCAAGAAATACCCAGCAAAGAAGCCCTTCAAACTTCTAGGAATCTAAGTTTTTTTTCTTTCTTCCTAATCCATCTCTCTCCCACCCCACTTACTCTCCTCTCTCTTCTCCCTCTCTTCCTCTCTTTAGGAGAGATCATTATGTAGCCCTAACTGGCCTGGAACTCACTATATAGACGAAGTGAGCCTTGAGCGTGTGGAAATACTCTTGCGAGCACAGCTGCATCAAGCTTTTTAGTTGGTATCTTTTCAGTTCTATTGAGGGAAGGTAGGATATGATTGGGAACTTTGGGTAAAATGAAGTGTGGGCAGTAGCACGCATGAAGATTTGGAGGCTGAGGGGAATTTAGAGGAGAGCAGGGTATGTCTCTAAGCGTGTGAGTACCACCCACAAAGAAGTTTGAGCCAAGAGAGAGGGACTTCCTGGGTTTGTAGGATACACATAAATTCCCATTGCTCCCATTCTGCGGATTCTAGGCAAATAAAGTTTCTCCTTTGAACTAAAGCCTCAAGAGTACTGTCTCCCTCTCCCTCCCTCCCTCCTTTCCTTCTTCCTTCCTTCCTTCCTTCTCTCTCTCTGTCTCTCTCTCTTCTTTCTTCTCTCTCTCTCTCCTCTCTCTCTCTCTCTCTCTCTCTCTCTCTCTCTCTCTCTCTCTCTCTCTCTGTCTTGCTTTCTTTCAGACAGGGTTTCACTGTGTAACCCCACTGAGACTAAAATGGAAATGGAAAATGTAGACCAGGCCAACCTTAAGTAAAACAGATCTACTGCTTCCTGAGTGCTGGGATTCAAAAGCTGTGTGCCACTATACTCAGCCAAGATGGTTTACTCTCTTGGTTTTTTTTTTTTTTTTAAGATTTATTTATTTTATGCATATGAGCACACTGTCGCTGTCTTCAGACACACCAGAAGAGGGCATCAGATTTCATTACAGATGGTTGTGAGCCACCACATGGTTGCTGGGAATTGAACTCAGGACCTCTGGAAGAGTAGTCAGTGCTCTTAACCTCTGAGTCATCTCTCCAGCCCTAAATATTTCTTTATTACATTCTTTTCTTTAGATGAATATGGTGCCATATGACTTTAATCCTAACACTTAATAGGCAGAGGTAGGTGGATCTCAATTTGAAGGCCAGCCTGGTGTACAACATAGCAAGTTCTAAGCCAATCAGAGCTACATAGTGAGACTCTGTCTCAAAAAAGCTTAAAAATTTATTTTTTTTATTACATTTTCATTTATTTTGTGTACACATGCATGGGGTGGTGTGTATGTAATGATGGGAGGTCGGAGGACATCTTATGACAGTCAGTGCTCTCCTTCTACTGTGTAGATTCCAGACATTGAACTCAGACTTGGGAGCTAGTGCCTTTACCCTCTGAGCCATCTAACCCTTACCTGCCTGAAATTTACTCTTTGTGTTATCTTTGTAGGGATGAGTTGATATAGATAGATTTGGTAATATTTTTAAAAGTTAGAGGTATCAATCAGCATGTAGTGTATGCCTCTCTTTAGTCTTAACACATGAGACTGACATAGAAGGATGAACATGAGTTCAATATTAGTACAGATATCAAGAGCTCTCTTAAAAACAAAGAGGTAAAACAATCAGGTATGGGCTAGATATGATGGTGTGTGCTTTTAATCCTAGCACACAGGAGGCAGAGGTAGGCTGAGCTCTGTCAGTTCAAGAGCAGCCTGGTTCTACAGAGCAAATTCCAGGCCACTGAGAGACTATATAATAAGACACTAACTCAAAAAATCAAAACAACAACCCCACCACCACCACCCTCACAACCAAGTATGGTAGTATTACCTGTAATCTTAGTACTTGGACCTTGTGGCAGGAAGATCATGCATGTGTTCCTGGCCAAGCTGAGCAACATGGCAACTTTGAGACTACTATGGGCTATATAATAAGTTCAAGGCTACTATTGGTTTCATAAAAGTTTGAAATTAAATGACTATAGAATGATACATAATATGCATTAATCTTTTTTTTTGTTTTGTTTTGTTTTGTTTTTTGTTTTTCGAGACAGGGTTTCTCTTGGCCCGGT
>JAJTUV010004737.1:0-36723 GCA_021653895.1 Mastomys natalensis
CGAAACCAAAAAAAAAAAAAAAAAAAAAAAAAAAAACAAACAAACATATTTTTCTGTATATAATAATTATTCAATGTGTATAATCTTTTCCTTTCCCCAGGTAAGATTTGTGGTTGGTTTACATTTTGTTTTAATTTCTTCTCCATTTCTAATGTTTTTATAAAATCATTTGTGGTTTTTTTTTTTTAATTTTTATTTGTTTTCCCTGCATTTCTGTGCGGGAGGGTCAGATCCACTGCAACTTGAGTTACAGACAGCTGTGAGCTACCATGTGTGTACTGGGAATTGAACTCTGGTCCTCTGGAAGAACAGCTAATGCTTTAACGGCTGATCCATCTCTCCTGTCCTGATTGGCTGGTTTTTTGAGACAGAGTTTCTCTGTGTAGTCCTGGCTGTCCTGGAACTTACTTTGTAGACCAGGCTGCCTCAAACTCAGAGAAATCCACCTGCCTCTGCCTCCCAAGTGCTGGGATGAAAGCTCTGTGCAGCCACCACCTAGCATTTAGAGGTTTGGCTCTAGATTTATAAAATTAAATTCTTAAAGTTGGAGAGATGGTTTTAGTGGTTAAGAGCATATATTGCTCTTGCAGAGGACCTCAGTTCAATTCCTAGCACCTACATCAGGTGACTAATAACCATCTGTAACTCCAGTTCCATGGAGACCAGTACTCATGTGCATAGACCCACACACATAATTAAGAATAATGAAATACATTTTTTTTTTTTTTTGGTTTTTCGAGACAGGGTTTCTCTGTGTAGCCCTGGCTGTCCTGGAACTCACTCTGTAGACCAGCTGGCCTCAAACTCAGAAATCCGCCTGCCTCTGCCTCTGCCTCCCAAGTACTGGGATTAAAGGCGTGCGCCACCACTGCCCGGCGGCAAGTTCCATTTTTTAAATATATGAATCGTTATCCATAGTGTATGTATAACACATTTTCATTATCAACTGTCACTTGAAGGACATTCAGGTTGTTTCCATTTCCCAGCTATTGTGAATAGAGCAGCTGTGAACTTGGCTGAGCAAGTATCTGGGGAGTAGAGTGCCAAGGCCTTTGGGCAGATGCCAATGAGTGGTATAGCTGGGTCACATAGTAGATTTATTTTTAGTTATTTGAGAATTCTCTATGCCGATTTCCAAAGTAGCTTCTCCAATTTGCAATTCCACCAAAAATGAGTGAAACTTCCTCTTTCTCCACAACCTTACCAACATTTTGTTGACCTTAGCCATTCTGACTGTGATAAAATCTCAAAGTTGTTTTAATTTGCATTTCTCTAATTGCTAATGATTACGAATATTTTTGAGGTATTTCTTTTTTCTTTTGTTTATATTCCTACCCCATTTTTTTTCCTACCCCATTTTTTAAAGATTCATTTTTATTTTATGAGCATTGGTGTTATGTCTACATGGATGTCTATGAAGGTGCCAGATACACTGGAATTGGAGCTACAGACAGTTGTGAACCGCCATGTGGGTGCTGCAAATTGAAACTAGGTTCTCTGGAAGAGTAGCCAATGCTCTTAACCACTGAGTCATCTCTCTAGCCTCCATCTATTCTGTCGCATCCCCTCAGCCGGCAAGTAAGACACAACAAGGCTGGTCTTTTCTTCACAGCTCTTTTATTCCAGACAACGCTGGATCCTTCTTCACAGCTCTTTTAGGAACAATCTTCATTCACTAACTCCCAGCAGCTGAACTGCACTTCTTATATACCCTTCCAAGGGGGCGGACCTGGCTGCCTGTTCTCTCAGGATTGGTTAGGGCCAATACCTCATTATCATAAGCCCCAGGATTGGCTAGGGCCATGCCTCATAAGCCCCATGATTGGTTAGGGCTCGAGTCTTATTAGCACAAGCCCTCTCGGGAGGGGCTTGAGCCTGACTCATGCGGAGTAGGTGGCACCGGCCATGTTGGAAACCGGCGCCGTTTCTTCCCCCACCTACACTATTCCATTGTTTCCTTGTTTGTTTGTTTTTTTAGTTATTTGTATAGTCTTTTTTTTTTTTTTTTTTTTTTTTGGTTTTTCGAGACAGGGTTTCTCTGTGTAGCCCGGCTGTCCTGGATCTCACTCTGTAGACCAGGCTGGCCTCGAACTCAGAAATCCGCCTGCCTGTGCCTCCCAAGTGCTGGGATTAAAGGCGTGCGCCACCACCGCCCGGCTTGTATAGTCTTGATATCAATCCTGGCAGATATGTACCTGACAAAGATAACAAAAACTCTAGTACCAGGAACGAGAAACCTTCCTTTGAATGGCTGGTCTGCATAGTCCAGGTGACTCTCAAAACTCGGCTATCCATTGTAGCCCTTGGTTGCCTCTCAGGTTGAGGGTGGTCCCTATAGCTGAAGCCACTTAGGACACAGGAGTCAGATGATTAGAGCTGGATCTGACCTGAAAGCCTCTTTCCTGCTCTCTAGTTCCCATGGTGACAAAAAAATATACAAGCTGCCAATGGAGGGAAGCAATTAAATAGTCCCACTTGGGTGTAACGCCTATGAACCATGACAATTACCAGCAGGGTAAGGTATGTGGAAAAGTGCAGTAAGTGTCACTCACACATCTGAGGTAACCTACAGCTGTCTAATTGGACTTAAAGCCCATTTGATAGGAAGAAAATCATGCCTGGAATTTGATGCCTAGCCAAGTTTCTGGGGCCACTGAGGTCATGAGCCTTAGAAAACAATCTACTGCGGCTGCTTTGGTAGGCCAGCATAATTCCTTACTACGTTCTAAATCTTATCTTTATATCCATTGGTAAGTGTGGCTACCATTCCTCATCAAAGAATCTCTCTCTTTACAGCAAAGAAAATCACAGAAAACCACAACTGAAAACAATACAGAAATCAACTGATCATGGGAAGTCCAGCCCTAACTGATATATATCTATATCACAGCTCTGTGTCTGTGGCTCAGAGACCATCAAGGAAAAAGAAGGGGCAGAAGATTGTAAGACGCTGAATCCCAGGAGTCTGCTTGTGAAACAGTGTCTCCTAGAAATGGCCACATAAACAAGACCGGAACAGTGACAAGATCAACAAGTTAAGATGGAAGGGGAAATTTTCACATTATTAGTTATCCAATGCCGAGTGATCAGCCCTAAAACAATATAAACACACAAAAACAAACTAAGCAGATTGTATTTATATATTTGTACATACATACATATGGTGTGTGTGTGTGTGCGCGTGTGTGTGTGCGCATAACAAAAAAAAAAAGACTATCAACTTGAGGGTGTGTGTAAAAGAGGTTGGGGGAAGGGTAGCTGGGAGGGGCTGGAGGGAAAAAAGGGAGGAGAAAAGTGATGTAATTCTATTTCAATTTAAAAACATTTAAAGGGGGCTGGAGAGATGGCTCAGTGGTTAAGAGCACCGTCTGCTCTTCCAGAGGTCCTGAGTTCAATTCCCAGCAACCACATGGTGGCTCACAACCATCTGTAATGGGGTCTGATGCCCTCTTCTGGTGTGTCTGAAGTGTATTCACATAAATAAAATAAATAAATAAATTGTAAAAAAAAAAAAAAAAAAAAAAAGAAGTCCCTGTTTAAAAAACAAAACAAAATAAAAAACATTTAAGAAGTAAATTGTTGCCGGGCGGTGGTGGCGCACGCCTTTAATCCCAGCACTTGGGAGGCAGAGGCAGGCGGATTTCTGAGTTTGAGGCCAGCCTGGTCTACAGAGTGAGTTCCAGGACAGCCAGGGCTACACAGAGAAACCCTGTCTTGAAAAACCAAAAAGAAAAAAAAAAAAAAGAAGTAAATTGTTGGCTATATTTTAGCCTTTTTGTGTGTGAGAGACAGTTTCTCTCATAACCCAGATTGGCCTTGAACTCAAGGTTTTCCTACCTCCACCTCCCAAGTGCTGGGATTACAAGGATGTGTGTGCTACCATGTCCTAGTTTATGTACTGCCGAGGGTGGAGGCCATTCTTAGTCTTGATGTTTGTCTCATAATTTAAGTCAGGCTTGCCTCAAATAGGTGATCTACCTGCTTCCACTGCCAGAGTCTCATGATCACAGGTGTGTGCCCCTATATATGGCTTAATAATCCTTTATTAACAGTTATACAAAAAAGCCAGAAAAATTTCTAGGCTAAGATATGTGATGTACTTGCCAACAAGCCTTCAGGCTGGAACTCCCATGGCAGAAGGAGAGAACTCACTCCCCAAATTGTCCTGGGTCACATTCACAAGGACTCTTCTTTTCACTCATAGAGAGTACATAGATAAGTAAATAAGAAAGAAAGGAAGGAAGGAAGGAAGGAAGGAAGGAAGGAAGGAAGGAAGGAAGGAAGGAAGGAAGTGAGAAAGAATAGGGGATCAGAAGTTCAAGGTCATCCTTAGGTATATATAAATTTTTGAGTCCATCATGGGCGAAATGAGACCTTGCCTTTTTTTTTTTTTTTTTTTTTTTTTTTTTTTTCCGAGACAGGGTTTCTCTGTGTAAAAACAATATTAAAGAAGAGAGCATGAATTTGCAGGGAGAGTTGAAAGGAAAAGAGGAAGGCTCCCAAGTGATGTAGATGCATGGCTCATGTATGAAATTTTCAAGAAAAAAAATAATTTTTAAAAAAACAGAGTTTAAAAAAAAAAGGGGGAAAAAAAAAAAAAAACAGTTTATCTGGGTGTGGTAAAGCACGCCTTTAACCTCAGTACTTGAAAGGCAGAAACAGTGGATCTCTCTGAGTCTGAGGCCAGCCTGGATTCCACAATGAGTTCCAGACAGGCCAGAGCTACATGGAGCAATACCTTGTCTCAAAAATAATAATAAAGTTTATGAGGCTGCAGATATGGCTCAGCAGTTAAGATCATTCATCATTTTTGCAGAAGACTCAGGCTCCATTCCCACTACCCACATGTTGGCTTGCAACTGTCCATAATTCCAGTTCCAGGGGATCCAATGCCTCTTGTTGACCTCTCTGGACAACAATACATACATGAAATGTGCACATACATACATGAAATCAAAACACACATAAAATAAGAATAAAAATAAAAACTTTAAAATCGGATTTTAGAACATTTTCATCACCATCCAAAAGTGCCTATTTTTTTGTTGCTCTATGTTCCTACCTCCAATTATTTATGGTTCTTATGAAGGTGTCTTTGGGGCTGGAGAGATGGCTCAGCGGTTAAGAGCACTGATTGCTCTTCTAGATGGTCCTGAGTTCAAGTCCCAGCAACCACATGGTGGTTCACAAACACCTGTAAAGGGATTTGGTGCCCTCCTGCTGGGTGTCTGAAGACAGCTACAGTGTACTCACATACATAAAATAAATAAATACATTTAAAAAAATAAATAAATATGGCTTTTCGGCAACTTTGGGAAAAGGCAACTGTCCACATTTGTCCTTCTCTCTGTAAGCAACTTTCTAGTAAACTTTTCATTGGCATTGGGGCTGAATGCAGGGCCTTACAATGCTAGTTAAGGACTCTATCAATAAGTTCTATTTCCAGCCCCATAGATGTGTTATTGAAGATTGACTTGTATATGCCATTCTTGCTTTGTTTTTTGTTTTTGTTTTTGTTTTTCGAGACAGAGTTTCTCTGTATAGCCCTGGCTGTCCTGGAACTCACTGTGTAGACTAGGCTGGCCTCGAACTCAGAAATCCGCCTGCTTCTGACTCCCAAGGGCTGGGATTAAAGGCGTATGCCACCACTGCCCGGCAGTATATGCCATTCTTTGAGCTATTAGTGCCATTCCAGTGCAGAGTCAGGTATGGGCTCTTCTTGGCCTTTTGACTAAAATCATGTGTAGAGTCAGATGTTAATTTACATCTCCCAGGGATAATCTCACAAGAATCTTTCGTGACTAGTTTAAGGTTCACATTACCACGTACATCAGTAATTTGTCTACTTTTATTACCTAGTTACATTTCTTTGTAGGTTTCTTATTTTGTCTCATTTGAGGCAGGGTCTCCTGTAGCCAAGCCTATTTAAACTCACAAGCCAGTGAGAACCTCCTAAATGCTGGGATTATAGGCATTTGTGTCACCACACCCAGCTCAGCATGTAGTCTTTTGGTTTCATTGTTATTTTTCTTCTTTTTATAAAATTAACATTTAATTATGTTGTAGGTGTGCATGTGGGGGGTGTAGTGCACATAGATGCTAGAGGCTTAAGGTTCCTGGAGTCTGGAGTTACAGATGCTTGTGAGCACCTGATGTTGGGTCTGGAAATTAATCTGCTGACCATCTCTTCAGTCCCTTCTTTTATGTTTCACTTTTCCTTCATTTGGATTTTTCCATTTTGTTTATTTTTCCTTTAATTTATGGTTTTGAATTTTGGGCTGATTTACTTTTAGTTTTTGTTTACTTTCGAAAAAAGATTTCATTTTACTCTTACATGCACGTGTGCATGTCTGTGGGAACCTATGCCATCGGTGTGTGGTGGCTGTGCATGCCAGAAGGCATCTGATAATGTTAGAGTGATAAGAAGTTGTGAACTGTCCAGTATAGATGCGGGAGTCTAACCTGGATAATCTGTAAGATCATTATGCACTCTTAACCACTGAGCCACCTCTCTGGCCCCTTGTTTACTAATTTTCCTCAGTATGGTTATGAGACTTACACGAAGTATTGGGACATCAATGTTTCATTCTTTTTTAGTGGCTTGGTAGTCATCAGTCACAATAGAAACTTGTTTCTGTTTCAGTTACTATAAAGCTGCTATAATGTGTGTCTTTTTTGATGTGTGCTTGTATTTCTCATTAACACCAGTCTTTGGGTAGGTATACATTTGCCTGTTTGAACATTAAAAAGCTATTGTTTCACACTCTAACATGAAAAATCCCAGTGCCTCCAAATAGTTCCCCATTATTTAGTATTGCCATGGCATTCATTTTAGCTGTTCTAGTGGTATATAGTCATATGTCGCTATCATTTTTACTTGCGTTACTCTGAGTAACTAATAACTTAACACTTTTCTCAATTAGTTATAGTAATTATATACGTTCCTCTGTGATGTGTTCCTATGCTTTTTGTCATTTACTATTTGTTTTTTGAGATGATCTCATTATGTTACTCTGCTAGCCTCAAACTCATATTAACCTTCCTGCCTCAACTTCCTGTAGCTTGGATTACAGACTTTGAACAACTACACCTGCAACCTGCCTTGTCCTTTTTTTTGTTGTTGAATCTTATGTTGCTTTGGCTAGCCTAGAACTTGCAGTGTTGACCAGGGTGGTCTTGAACTTGTGTTGATCCTCTTCTTTTTCGCCTCCCAAGTGAGTACCACCATTCTCAACTCCCCTTTAATATGTTTATTTCATTTTTATTATTTTTGGTTTCGTTTTTAAATGTTTAATTTTATTATTTTCTATGTACATGTGTATTACCTGCATGTATGTCTATGCAGCATATTCATTCAGTGCCTGGGAGCCATAGAGAGGATATCAGAGTTCCAGGAAGTGGAGTTACAGCCTGTTTTAACTCACCAGTATGTTCTGAGAATTGAATATGGATCTTATAGAAAGCAGCCAGTTGTCTTAACCACCGAGCTATCTCTCTAGCTCCCCACTTCCCACCCTGTGTGTGTATAGAGGGGTTAATTTCTTTTCTTTTTTTTTTTAAACTTGTAGTTTTATTCAGGTTTGATTTTTAACAAATGTGTCAGGGAGAGAGCCCACAGGAAGGGTAAAGCCCGTGGGGGCCAAGGCCTTCCCAGATGCCTGAGGAGGGATCGTGTCCCCCCCCCCTTCTCACCACCCTAAAGGGTTTAGAAAGAGACACAGGCAGGGAAGGGGGCTGTTAATTTCTTTTTATTTTTTTCCTAGACAGGGTCTCGCTATGCAACCTTAGCTGGCCTAGAATTCACAGAGATCCACCCACCTGCCTCTCTAGCCTGAGTGCTGGGATTAATGTTGTGCACAAACACACTCAGCCCTCCAGGGCCTTTTTTGTTTTGTTGTTGTTGCTGTTTGGTTGTTGTTGATGTTTTAAAGAGGATTACTACATAGCCCTGGCTGTCCTGGAACTCACTATGTTGACCAGGCTGGCCCGAAACTCAGAGAGCCACTTCCTCTGGTTCCCTAGTGCTGGGATTAAAGATGTGTACCGCTGGGCTGGTGAGATTGCTCAGTGGTTAAGAGCACCGACTGGTCTTCTAGAGGTCCTGAGTTCAATTCCCAGCAACCACATGGTGGCTCACAAGCATCTGTCATGAGATCTGATGCCCTCATTCAGGTGTGCCTGAAGATAGCTACAGTGTATTACTGTAAGTAAAAAAAAGTGCAGATTAAAAAAAAAATACAGCTATCTTTGGAGATGGGGTCTGGCTAGTGTGGCTTAAGTAGCAACTGTTCTGCCATTCAGGCTGCTAGAACTGCAGCATGTGATGTCCTAAGCCACTCCCCTTTGTCCTTTCTGCTGTTGGGAAGCTTTCTGATTTTTGAGTTATAAAATTCTTTGCATGTTCTGGATCCAAAGCCTTTGTTGCAGACATTGTAGTTTGTAGTATTTTCTGTCAGTCTGCACTTGCCTTTCATTTTCTTAAAAAAAAAAAAAAAACAAACTAGCAGACATTTTTAAACCTTGAAGTCCAATATTTTTCCTGCATTTAATCTACTCATGTGTAATTTCTCTTTGCCTACATTTTTTTTCCAAGACAGGATTTTTCTTTGTATCCCTGGCTGTCTTGAAACTTGTCCTATAGTCCAGGCTGACCTCGAACTCAGAGATCCACCTGCCTCTGCCTCCTGAGTGCTGGGATTGAAGGCATTGCACCACCATAGCCCAGCATACTCTTTAAATTATTTCTCTCCACGGGCAGTGGTGGCACACGCCTTTAATCCCAGCACTTGGGAGGCAGAGGCAGGCGGATTTCTGAGTTCAAGGCCAGCCTGGTCTACAGAGTGAGTTCCAGGACAGCCAGGACCAGAGAAACCCTGTCTGGAAAAACCAAAAAAAAAAAAAAAAAAAAAAAATAATTATTGCTTTCATTTTTTGAGATTATAACATGACTCCATAATTTGTCCCTTCCCTTCTCTTCCTCTAAACCCTCCCATATACTCCTTCTAGCTCTCTTTAACCTCTTTTTTCATTAACTGCTGTTATATACATATATATATACATATGCATTCCTAAAACAAGCTGTTCAATTCGTATAAAAGACACCCACATGTATTGTTTCCAGGGCTGACCATTGGTATTGGAGAACCAATCCATGTGCTCTTCACTAGGAAGACTATTTTCCCCACTCTCAGCACTCCTTAGTTGCCTGTAGTTCTTTGTGTAGGGTTGAGGCTTTGTGGGCTTTCCCTCATACGTGTTACCATGCCTACTGCATATTGTCTTTATTTCTTTGTCTTCATCACTTTATGTCTTTTGTTATTACTATGAATGGAATTTATTTTCTATAAGTGCTCTTTAAAAGCTGAGCCATCCCTCTAGCCCTCATGATTTGGGTATAATTTGTAAGTGGTCATTTTGCATATAAATGCTTCCTTTGTTTAATGAAGTGGTGAGTTGGTTGTTTTGGATTTCCACATTGATGTGGGGTATCCACCAAAGAAGACTCCTCCGATGTGGGTTTAAGCTAATAGAAAATCTTTATTAGCCAGCTGTGACTACACTAGGTGTTCAGGATTCCCAGTCAGTGTAGCACTAAACCTTTCTCACAGTGAGTTTTTAAACACAAAAATCATATTCTGGTTTTAACATACCTCAGTTAACAAGAACAATTAGCCAGAAGCAGACCTACAGAAACCAAGAAGCAAGGTTAGTACATTTAGAGACTTTCCTACAATTAGGAGCCAGTTGTGCTAAGGTCTGGCGGCCTACTAAGCTCTGGGCCCTGCTACAACCTCAACTGGAAATGGTGAATTTCCTATTACCTTTTGTTTTGATTTCTCACCTAACTGCATTTTTAAGACCCTGGCTCAAATCCTCCCAATATCACAGGGAAAGGGTTGCTATCCTAAGCTTAAATGGTAGCTAAATTATGTGATAGAACTTTCCCATAATGAATAAAGATTACAAGGGACCAATCACTGGGCAAGAAGGGGGCTTCTGGGTTAGGGAGAGGAAGAGGGAAGGCAGGAGAAAGAAGAGGCCTTTTGGACTGTGGGGACAAGGAGGCAGGCACAATGTAGGAAGCCGGAGGCTGTGGGTTCAAATCCTGCTGGATCCACCACTGGAGGATTTCTAACAAAGATTAGTTTATAAAATTAGGATGCTAGGTTCTGCACCCAGAGATTGTGTTACCTGTTGACTCTAAACTAAGATTGTGTGGTGTTTTTTCTTTATGAGGCGACTCAACTGGGTTCCAGAAAGAAAGAGTACACCCCAGCCAGCTGCAGGAATTTGGAAGCCACCGGGCATGGCTCAGCCAGCCCTAGGAACTTAGGGAGCTGGGAGGAGGAGAGCGATTTCAGAGCTCTGAGTCAGTCTGAGAACAGGTTGTCCTGTCCGCTGGTGCCTAGCCAGTGATAGCGTGGATTTGGTTTTTTTTAATAGTTCACGCAACAAAATTGTTAGCTAGGTTTCAGGAATAAGAGAAAGACTTCCAGCCAAGACACGGTAGCAAAGCCTTTGATCTCAATACTCAGAAGCAGAGGCAGGCAGATCTCTGTGAGTTAAGGCCATCCTGTTGAGTTCTAGGACAGCCATGGCTACATAGAGAGACCCTGTCTCAAAAACAAAACAAAAATATATAGACTACAATATCCCCTGTACCCTATGCCTCTGCCCAAAGAAGAAAAGAATACAGAAAAAGAGGACAATTAGAGTTGGATTTCAGTGGGACATGCAAGAAGTAGAGGTGCATGAACAAAAATAGGATAGAACCTAGAAGAAATGGACAACCAGAATAGCTTAAAGGTTGTAAGGAAAGGCTGGTGCACACCCCAGTGGTAGACTGCTTGCCTGGAATACACAAGAATACAATAAGAAACACTCAGGACTGTCTGAATGGCTTAGTTGGGTAAAGGTGCTTGCTGGCAAGCCTTGACCCATGGTTGTCAATCCCTGGGACCCACCTGGTGGAAGAATAGAATAGAATCAGACTCCTTACAAGTGTTGTAGAGTGGGTGCATGAACAAGTACCACACACACTAAATAGGAATATGATAAAAATAATTAAAAAATAACAAAGGAAGCCTGCTGCTGGGTGCGCACGCCTTTAAACCGCACTTGGAGGCAGAGGCAGACGGATTTTCTGAGTTCGAGGCAGCCGGTCTACAGAGTGAGTTCCAGGACAGCCAGGGCTATTACAGAGAAACCCTGTCTCAAAAAAACAAAATAAATAAAAAAAAATAAAATAACAAAGGAAATAGCAAAGTACTATGACTCTTGCCTATAATCTCAGTAATCATGAAGCTGAGGAAGGAGATCAGAAGTTGAAGGCTACTCTTTGATACATAGTGAGTGTGAAGCCCACTGGAGTTACAAGATACCTTGTCTCAAAAGTCTAGAAAAAGAAAGGGGGAGAAGGAGAAAGGGAAGAAAGACAGGAAGGACAGGAAGGGAGGGATGGAGGGAAAGGAAGGAAGAAGAGAAGAAGGACCAAAAGGTGAAGATGGAAGGTAGGTCTAGTGTAACCTACATGTGTAAACCCAGCACTTGGACAAATAAAACTAGAGACAAATGGCCTGAAGGTGTCCCTCAGTAGAGTGGCTGCACAGCAGGCACAAAGTCTCATGTTCTAGTCCCCAGTCACCACCTGTACTGCTGCACACTGCTCTCTCAGTGCTCTGGAGGTAGATACAGGAAGATCAGAAATTCAAAGTCATTGTTGGCCACAGAGCAAGTTGGAGGTCACCTGGAACATGTGAGAGTCTATTAAAAAAAAAATACAGCAAAAGAAAATGATCCGAGCTCTTGGGAGACGAAAGCAGGAAATCACTAGAAGTGTGAGGCCAGCTTGGATTATGCAGTTAGTTTGGGGCCAGCCTAGGCTACAGAGGAGTAAGGCACTGTCCAAGAATAAATGAATAAATGCCTTAAGACTCAAAACAATGTGGATTAGCATTTGTGCAAGGGAAAAAGCAAACATTATGAACACTTGCTTGTATATGTACATGCTGATACAATCTACAGGAAATTGGGGGCTGGAGAGATGGCTCAGTGGTTAAGAGCATTGACTGCTCTTCTAGAACTCCTGAGTTCAATTCCCAACAACCACATGTTGGCTCACAATCATCTGTAATGGGATTTCATGCCCTCTTCTGGTGTTCCTGAATATAGCAGTAATGTATTTATATACATAAAATAAATAAATAAATAAATCTTTTTTTTTTTTTCCCAAGACATGGTTTCGAAAAACCTAAAGCCCTGGCTGTCCTGAAACCCACTCTGTAGACCAGGCTGGCCTTGAACTCAGAAATCCGCCTGCCTCTGCCTCCCAAGTGCTGGGATTAAAAGGGAAAGTGCCACCACTGCCCCCGGGTAGGACTTGTTTATTAATTTTTTCTGCCCTTTATTCTTTTTAAAAAATATCCTCCTCTCACATATTACATCCTGAGTGCAGTTCTCCTCCTTATTCTCCTCCCAGTCCTCCCTCCCATCTCCCTCTACCCCTCTCCCTTCAGACAAGAGCAGGCCTCCCAGGGACATCAACCAAACATCACATAACAAGTTCCAAGAAGATCAGTCATATCCCCTCATTTAAGGCTGGACAAGACAACCCAGTAAGAGGAAAAGGATTCCAGAAGCAGCAAAGAGTCAGAGACACCCCACTTTCACTATACGGTCCATAAGAACACTACATACACAACCATAATATACATTTCAAAGGACCATAGGGCTCCCTGATTGCGTCCATTTCCAACAGCTGCTGGTTGAATTCTAACGACGATTATGCTAGGCTGTAGTCTATGGGTATAGCAAAAACTCATTAGAAATCATTTTATTGACTTTTTTTTTTTTTTTTTTTTTTTTTTTTTTTTGGTTTTTTGAGACAGGGTTTCTCTATATAACCTTGGCTGTCCTGGAACTCACTCTGTAGACCAGGCTGTCCCTCGAACTCAGAAATCCGCCTGCCTCTGCCTCCCAAGTGCTGGGATAGACTTTTATTTTCTAGTTGTGTTTGGTTCTGTCCTAGGTCCCAGCCTCTGGGGCTTGGCCCTCCAGGTAGTGTTAGGCATGGGGCTCCCTTTTGTGGCATGAGTCTCAAGTTGGACCAGTCATTGGCTGGCCACTCCCACAGTTTCTCAGCCACCTTTTCTCCAGCACATCTGCAGGCAGGACAAATTGTAGGTGAAGGTTTTGTGGCTGGGTTGGTTTGTTTTTTTTGATTTTAAAAAATCCTATTTCAGGTGTAAAGAATAGCTTGGCAGTTAAGAGCATTGGCCGCTTTGAAAGAGGAACCCAGAAATTTATTTCCACCCCCCACATTGTTGGCTCACAACCACAGACTCACAAATCCACAGCACAAACTCCAGATTCAGGAGAGTCAGTACCTTCTGACCTCTGTAGGCATGAAGCACACACACGGTGCACAGACATACATGCAGGCAAAAACACTCATATGAATAAAATAACATAAACATGGGGGCATACCTTTAATCCCAGCATTTGGGAGGCAGAGGCAGGCAGAATTTCTGAGTTCAAGGCCAGCCTGGTCTACAGAGTGAGTTCCCAGACAGCCAGGCTATAAAGAAAAAACCCTATCTCGAAAAACCAAAAAAAATCTGAAATGCAAATAAATAAAATAACGAATGAAAAAAGATTTTAGCTGGGTTGTGATGGTGCACACCTTTAATTTCCCAGCACTTGGGAGGCAGAGGCAGGCAGATTTCTGAGTTCGAGGCCAGCCTGGTCTAACGAGTGAGTTCCAGGACAGCCAGGGCTATACAGAGAAACCCTGTCTCGAAAAACCAAAGGGAAAAAAAAAAACTATAAAAAACCACATAAAAAAAAGATGTTGGGCCAGGCAGTGATGGTGCATGCCTTTGATCCCAGCAATCAGGAGGCATGAGCAGGTGGATCTCTATGAGTCCAGCCTGGTCTACAGAGTGAGTTCCAGAACAGCCAAGGCTAAAACAGAGTGGGGAGGGTGGGGTTAAGAAGACAAAGAAGGAAGGAAGGGAGGGAGGGAGGAAGGGAGGAAGGGAGGGAGGGAGGGAGGGAGGAAGCAAAAGAAGAGAAAACCTTTTTCTTTTTCTTTCTTTTTGAGAAAACTTTTTCTAAGATACATCTGACATGTCAACTTTTATTCATAAGAATACATTGCTGTATTTTTTGTTCAACTGTCCCACACCACACTCAAATATTTAGGTATATCTGGACGCTTACTTGCAGTTGTGAGCTGCCTGACTTGGGACTGAGAACAGAACCCGGTTTTCTTGTTACACACTGTGCTGTGCTGTAGCACTTCATGCTTACATCTTCTCCCTCTCCTACAAAACACAAACACACAAACACACACGAAATAAATGAATAAAAAGAGTGTTTGGTTTTTAGAAACTGTCTCCAAAATAATGTCTTGTTTATACAGGGAGTAGTCCTCTCCTTCATACAGAGTGCAGAGATCACTCCCCTGACTGCAAAGGCAATCTCATTAAGCTGAGTCCCTGGGACTCAATTCCCAGCAGCCACCTGAAGGCTCATGACCGGCTATAATGAGATCTGGTGCCCTCTTCTGGCCTGCAGACATACATGCAGCAGACTGATTTTACATAATAAAAAAAATCTTTAAAAAAATCATTTATATCCGGGCGGTGGTGGCGCACGCCTTTAATCCCAGCACTTGGGAGGCAGAGGCAGGCGATTAGAGTTCGAGGCCAGCCTGGTCACAGATGAGTTCCAGGACAGCCAGGGCTATACAGAGAACCCTGTCTCGAAAAAACCAAAAAAAAAAACCAAAAAACAAAAAAAAAACAAAAAAAAAAATCATTTATAAAAAGGTGTTTTCTACCATTGTGTGGCCATTTTACTTTACTATTTATATTTATGTATATGAGTACACTGTACTGTCTTCAACACACCAGAATACCCACACATCGGATCCCATTACAGAAGGTTGTAAGCCACCATGTGATTGCTGGGAACTGAACTCAAAAAGACCTCTGGAAGGGCATCCAGTGCTCTTAACCTCTGAGCCACTCTCCAGCCCTCAGAACACAACTTTTTATTAATTAATTAATTAATTAATTAATTAAATGTATTTACATCCCAAGTACTGCTCCTTTCCAGTCCCCCCTCACTAAACCATCCCCCTCCTTCTCCATCCTTCTCCGCTGAGAGGTGTCCCCTCCCCCGGCTATCCCTCTTAACCTTGGCACATCAAGTCTCTGCTATGATTAGGTGAATCCTTTCCCAGTAAGGCCAAACAAGGCAGCCCTGTTGGGAAAGGATACCACAGTCATCAGGCTACAGCTTTAGGGAGAACCTCCACTCCAGTTGTTGGGGGACCCACATGGAGACTGAGCTGTACATATGTGCATACAAATGCTGGGAGTTTCATTCCATCGCTATGCATTTCTTTGGTTGTGGCTCATCTCTGAGAGTTCCCAGAGTCTAGGTTAGTTGACTGTGTTGGTAGTCCTGTGGGTTCTCATTCCTTTCAGGCCCTTCAATCCTTCCCCCAAGTCTTCCATAAGAGTCCCTGACCTCTGTCTGATATTTAGCTGTGGGTATATGGTTTTTTCAGTCTGCTGCTGGATAAAACCTCTCAGAGGACAGTTATGACAGCACACACCTTTGATCCCAGCACTCAGGGGCTAGAGAGATTACTCAGTGGTTAAGAGCACTGATGCTCTTCCATAGGCCCTGAAGCCTGAGTTCAATTCCAGCAACCACATGGTGGCTTACAACCATCTGTAATGGAATCCAATACCCTCTTCTGGTGTGTCTGAAGACAGTGACTGTGGGAAAAAAAGGGCCGCAGTGGGGGAGGATCCCGGAGGCTTCCATGCAGCAGGTTTCCCCCATCCAGGAGAAAGTCTAAGGTTCCAGAGGCTGGGAACCTCTGGCGATGACGGCAGGCCCCCAATGATAGGAGGAAGTCCTTGGTTCCAGAAGGGTTTATTGCATGGCAGATGGTGGATGGATCTGGATGTACCCCCCCCAAACTCAGGGCAGACCTGAGTTAAGTAGGAGGGAGAAACGGGGAGGTTCTGGGGGCGGTTTAAATGTGGCTCCACCCTCTGACCTTCATTAGTATGTAAATCTCTAGGGCCTGAAGGCCTGTAGTCCACACCCTCTACCTGTGCACTTTGAGAGGACTGTAAGGCCTACATGACTGAAACAATGTAGGTCCATGGACATTAGAGTGCTTGTCAGGACCCTGGTTCTGGTGACATGGCCGAACTCCTGCGTTTCTCCCTTGGGGTCTCAGGGTTCTAGGCCCATTTCCCACCAGAACCAGGATACCCTTACGCAGTCCCACAAGTGACAATGTACCACAGATATAAAATAAATAAATTTAAAAATAAGAAAAAGAAATAAATCCCAGCACTCAGGAGGCAGAGGCAAGTGGATCTCATGAATTCAAGGCCAGCCCGGTCACAGAGAAGCCCTGTCTTTGAAAAAAAAAAAATCAATATAAAAAAAAAAAAAAAAAAAACAGGGGCAAGAGGGAAAGATTCCCTTGTAAATGTCCTGCCTTCTACAGGAGAAGCTGGTTACTACTTTCCCGGAGGCCCCCAATCTTTCTGCACAAAATGCAACTCCAGGCCTCCAGGGGAATGATTTGTTTTCAATTGTGAATCACACTTAGGTGCTCTCACATGCTCATCCAACCACAGAATCATCTCTCAGCCCCACCCCCTCAACAGGAAGGGCATTTCTTTTCATTTATATTTAAAGGCCAAGGTCTTGCAGGGCAAAGGGGGGGCACACCCCTTTAATCCCAGCACTTGGGAGGCACAGGCAGGCGGATTTCTGAGTTTGAGGCCAGCCTGGTCTACAGAGTGAGTTCCAGGACAGTCTAGGCTATCCAGAGAAACCCTGTCTCGAAAAACCAAAAAAAAGAGAAGAAGATTACAGATTTGGGCCCCAAACCATGTGGGTGATTCTTCCTGTCGTTTAGAACTGATACAAAGAGTTTGGGTTCACAGGCGCTGGGAGCCCCTACAGTACAGAGACAGGCTCAGAGGAAGCAGAAATGAAAGGCTGCTGCCTCCAAAGAAGATACAGGGAGATTGTGTGGGAAAAAAATGCTTTAGAAGAGTTTTGAAGAAGTCTTGGCCGGGCAGTGGTGGCATACGCCTTTAATCCCAGCACTTGGGAGGCAGAGGCAGGCGGATTTCTGAGTTCGAGCCACCTGGTCTACAGAGTGAGTTCCAGGACAGCCAGGGCTACACAGAGAAACCCTGTCTCAAAAATCCAAAAAAAAAAAAAAAAAAAAAAAAAAGAATAATCTAGAAAGGTAAGTAAGGGATGGGAGAGAAGAAAAAATTAGTCTCCTATAATGTTTT
Source organism: Mastomys natalensis (assembly GCA_021653895.1). Lineage (NCBI taxonomy): Eukaryota > Metazoa > Chordata > Mammalia > Rodentia > Muridae > Mastomys > Mastomys natalensis. Next base: position 17,346 of record JAJTUV010004737.1, read on the forward strand.
TATGAAAGGTGTGCTAGAATTCAGAACCCAGAGCTTTGTGCATGCTAGGCTACTCTCCCAGCCCAATTTCTTTCTTTGTTTCTTTGTTTTGTTTCTTTCTTTCTTTCTTTTTATAGGGAAGGCGTTCCTTGGCCCAGGTTAGCCTCAAACCCCTTATGTGGCCAAAGATGACCTTGAGTTTTTGTCCCTTTCTCCTGCTCCCAGTGCTGTGATTATAGGTATACACCACCACACTCAATGTATGACACAGTAGGGACGGAACCCAGGGCTTTGCTCATGCTAGGCAACCACTCTACCAACAGAGTCCATTTTTTTTTTTTTTTAATTTTCTGAGACATTATCTCACTATGTAGCCCTGGATGGCTTTGAACTCACAGACATCTTTTGCCTCTGCATCCAAGAGTGCTGGGATTGAAGGTATGTACCACTATGCTAGCAACCCTTGTTTTTCTTTTTCTTTTGTGGAGGTCAGAAGAGGATACTGGACCTGGAATTACAGATGATTATGAGCTACCATATGGATAAGGTGCTGGGAAAATAAATCTGAGTCCTTTGCAAGAGGTAGTTCTTAACCCCTGAGCCATCTCTCAAGCCCTATCTCTTGGTTTGTTGCTGTTTTTTTTGTTTGTTTGTTTTGTTTTGTTTTGTTTTTTTGGTTTTTCGAGACAGGGTTTCTCTGTGTAGCTCGGGCTTGTCCTGGAACTCACTCTGGAGACCAGGCTGGCCTCGAACACAGAATCTGCCTGCCTCTGCCCCCCCAAGTGCTGGGATTAAAGGCGTGCACCACCCCTGCCCGGCCTTGTCGCTGTTTTTTGTTTTGTTTTGTTTTGTTTTGTTTGTGCTTTGTTGATTAGTTGGTTGGTTTTTGAGACAGAGTCTTACCATGTAGCCCAACCAGGTTGCCCTCAAAACTCATAGAGATCCAGCACCTGCCTGCCTCTGCCTCCTGAATGCTGGGCTTAAAAGTATGCACCATCGGGCTGGAGAGATGGCTCGGCGATTAAGAGCCCTGATTCCTCTTTTCAGAGGTCCTGAGTTCAATTCCCAGCAACCACCCTGGTGGCTCACAACCATCTGTAATGGGATCTGATGCCCTCTTCTTGTCGTTTGCAGACAGTGACAGTGTACTCATACATAAAATAAATAAGTAAATAAAAAACGTATGCACCATCACAAAAGTACGCACCTTACATAATCTTTGTTTTTTGTTGTTTTGTGGGGTTTCTTATTTTATGTGTGTTTGTGTTTTGCCCATTTGTATGTCTGTACACCATGTGTTTCCTGGTGACCACGGAAGTAAAAAGAGGGCATCAGACTGGGGCATGGTAGTGTCAGGGGGGGGGGCCCCCTTTTAAACTCAGCACTAGGGAGGCAGAAACGGTTGGATCTCTGTGAGTCCAGACCAGCCTGGTCTACACAGTGAGCTTCAGGACAACCAGGACTGCATAATGACACCTTACTCAAGAAGCAAAAGAGGAGGAGGAAGAGGAAAGAGTGGGCAGAAAGAAGCAGCATGGGCTCTTCTGGAACCGGAGTTATATATGGATGGCTGTTTAAACCCATCATGTGGGTTGCTGAGAATTGAACCTGGTTCCTCTACAAGAATAACAAGTGCTTTTAAACAGTAAGTCATCTTTCTGGCACCCCTTGTTTTCTTTTCTTTCTTTCTTTCTTTCTTTCTTTCTTTCTTTCTTTCTTTCTTTCTTTCCCTTTTTTTTATAAGAGTAGCATGTGCTTTTTTCTTTAAGATTTATTTAGGGCTCAGTGGTAGAGCGCTTGCCTAGCAAGTGCAAGGCCCTGGGTTTGGTCCTCAGCTCTGAAAAATTATTTATTTTATTTCTATGAGTACACTGTTGCTGTCTTCAACACAACAGGATCCCATTATAGATGGATGTAGCCACCATGTGGTTGCTGGAATTGAACTCAGGAAACCCCTGGAAGAACAGTCAGTACTCTTAACCCCTTAGCCATCTTCTCCAGCCCTACCCCTTGTTTTCTTTTCTTTCTTTCTTTCTTTTTCTTTTTTTTTTTTTTTGGTTTCTCGAGACAGGGTTTCTCTGAATAGCCCTGGCTGTCCTGGAAATCACTCTGTAGACCAGGCTGGCCTTGAACTCAGAAATCTGCATCCTCTGCCTCCCCAAATGCTGGGATTAAAGGAGTGCACCACCACTGCCCAGTACTTGTTTTCTTAAGACATAGTCTCACTATGTAGTTCATATTGGCCCCAAACTTGCTATGTTGCCCTGGCTGGCTAAACTCACCTTTACTCTGGTGAATTACTGCAACATTTTTTTCAGAAGAGATTTTTTTTTTTTTTTTTTTTTTTTTTTTTTGGGTTTTCGAGACAGGGTTTCTCTGTGTAGCCCGAGCTGGCATGGAACTCACCCTGTAGACCAGGCTGGCCTCGAACTCAGAAATCTGCCTGCCTCTGCTTCCCAAGTGCTGGGATTGACTTTTATTTTCTAGTTGTGTTTGGGTTTTATCCTAGGTCCAGCCTCGGGGGCTTGGCCCTCCAGGTAGTGTTAGGCATGGGCTCCCTCTTGTGGCATGAGTCTCAAGTTGGACCAGTCATTGGCTAGCCACTCCCACAGTTTCTCAGCCACCTTTCTCCAGCACATCTGCAGGCAGGACAAATTGTAGGTGGAAGGTTTGTGGCTGGTTGGTTGTTTATATTTGATTTTAAAAAATCCTATTTCAGGTGTAAAGAGATAGCTTGGCAGTTAAGAGCATTGGCCGCTTTGACAGAGGACCCAGATTCATTTCCCACCACCACATGTTGGCTCACAACCACAGACTCACAAATCCACAAGCACAAACTCCAGATTCAGGAGAGTCAGTACCTTCTGACCTCTGTAGGCATGAAGCACACACACGGTGCACAGACATACATGCAGGCAAAACACTCATATGAATAAAATAACATAAACATGGGGCATACCTTTAATCCCAGCATTTGGGAGGCAGAGGCAGGCGGATTTCTGAGTTCAAGGCCAGCCTGGTCTACAGAGTGAGTTCCAGGACAGCCAGGGCTATAAAGAGAAACCCTATCTCGAAAAACCAAAAAAAAAAAAAAAAAAAAAAAAAAAATCTGAAATGCAAATAAATAAAATATCGAATAAAAAATATTTTAGCTGGTTGTGATGGTGCACACCTTTAATCCCAGCACTTGGGAGGCAGAGGCAGGCAGATTTCTGAGTTCGGAGGCCAGCCTGGTCTAACGAGTGAGTTTCCAGGACAGCCAGGGCTATTACAGAGAAACCCTGTCTCGAATAACCAAAGGGGAAAAAAAAACTATATAAAAACCACATAAATAAAAAGATGTTGGGCCAGGCAGTGATGGTGCATGCCTTTGATCCCAGCAGTCAGGAGGCAGAGGCAGGTGGATCTCTATGAGGCCAACCTGGTCTACAGAGGGAGTTCCAGAACAGCCAAGCTAAAACAGAGTGGGGAGGGGTGGGGTTAAGAAGACAAAGAAGGAAGGAAAGGGAGGGGGGAGGGAGGGAGGGAGGGAGGGAGGGAGGGAGGAAGCACCACCACCGGGCTTAAAAAGAGATTTTGTGTATTGTATTTAGTACTTTAAAGACTTTCCAGCAGGACATGGTGGCAGAGACACTGTCTCAAAATAAAATAAAAAAATTTTTAAATAAAGGTATTTTCCCAGGCCTGTTTAATAATTTCTACCTCATTGTTATTCTCTGTTCTAAGCTCTGCATTTCAGCAAGTTGACCGCCAGAGGGCGAAGACACTCAGCCGCTGAACAACTGGCTTCAGGCTGAATTGGCTGAGGGAAACAGTGGCAGAAGAATGGCAGGCAAGAGGAAGGAAAACAGGGTGTTCCTCCCTCCCTCTCGCCCTTTCTTCTTCCCTCCCCCTCTCCAGCTGCAGACAAAATTGCTTGGTGGTGCTGGCTCTTTCATTAATCTTAGCTTGATTCGAAGTCCCCTGTCGGGCTTCTCAGTACCCGTCACTAAGTCACTACTAAATTTTCTCTGTGGTTCCTGTTTCTAGGTTGAAATCCAAGTGCTATTTCTAGCATCATGCCAGAAATTTACTAGTCATTATTTCTTTTGAAGTAGATTGATTGTATTGCCTATATTTTAAAGAAGTTACTGGGGGAGGGGTGTGTGTCAAAGGACAGCTCACAGGTGTCAGTTCACTCTTTTGACCATGTGGGTCTCTCAGGTCATCAGGCTTGGCAGTAAGTGAATTTTTCCTGCTAAGCCAGCTCACCAACCCATTGCCATATTTTATCAAAGAAAATGCTGAGATTTAATTTAAATTAGTAGCCAGGTGCTGTGGCATATGCCAGTAATCCTAACTACACAGAAGGGTTGAAGCAGAGGGGTGAAGGATCAAAGTCAGTTTAGGCAACATGATAGAGAGACCCTACACCCAAAAACCAGGGTTAAATTACTCACCCAAGATAACGAACCTAAGATCCTATGCTGCTGGTAGCTGGCCTTGACTCAAGCCATTTTAGACATAACAGTTCATACTGACCTTTAATTGGATGGGTCCTACCTGAAGCTTGTGGTTGTGAAGTTTCTTAAGAACAACAAACTTTGAGCCGGGCGGTGGTGGCGCACGCCTTTAATCCCAGCACTTGGGAGGCAGAGGCAGGTGGATTTCTGAGTTCGAGGCCAGCCTGGTCTACAGAGTGAGTTCCAGGACAGCCTGGGCTACACAGAGAAACCCTGTCTCGAAAAACAAAAAAAAAAAAAAAAAAAAAAAAAAAAAAGAATAACAAACTTTAGGCTGGAGAGATGACTCAGTAGTTAAGAGCACTGACTGCTCTTCCAGAGGTCCTGAGTTCAATTCCCAGCAACCACATGGTGGCTCACAACTCTCTGTAATGAGATCTGATGCCCTCTTCTGGTGTGTCTGAAGACAGGTACCGTGTACTCACATAAATAAACAAACAAATAAATAAATATTTTAAAAGATTAAGAAACCTCATAACATACAGAACATAACAGGGTATGTGGTCAGTATGACTCGGCTCTGAGTCAAATATTTTCAGTGTCAATGACTGGCAGGCATATTACAGCAACAAGATGAAACAGCTAGCTGGCATGGAACAAAATGGCTACAGGTATGCTAGGTGGGCAGGCCTTAACACAGGACAGGTAGGTAGATTAGATAGATAGATAGATAGATAGATAGATAGATAGATAGATAGATAGATAGATAGATAGACAGATAGATAGACAGACAGACAGACAGATAGATAGACAGACAGACAGACGTAATTAAACACAAGAACTGGCTGGAGAGTGGCTCAGCAGTAAAGAGCACTGGTGTTCTGGTTTGATTCCTAGTACCATATGATTGGTTGCTTACAACCATCTGTAACTCAGTCTCAGGGGATCTGACATCCTCTTCTAGCTTTAACAGGCATGCATGCACAAGGCACATAGACTTCATGCAGGCAAAACACCTGAACACACAGAAATAAAATAAAATAAAATAACTAAGCTTAGGTTACACTCCCAGAAGTACAATAACAACAACATAAATTAGCGCAGGCCAGATCAGTAGCATGTATCTGCCACATACTCAGGAGACTGAGACAGGACAATTGCAAACTTGAGTCCAAACTGTATAACTTAGTGAGGCGTTGGGGGATGTTGTTGTGCATTATGTATTCAATTGCTGTACCCCGAGATCTAGCTGCAGTCAGGACTTTGGTATTATCATTATTATGAAGCATCCGTAGAATCAGTATTTTGTAAAACATTGTTCTCTATCACCTGATTGGTCAAATAAAGAGCTAACTAGCCAATAGCTGGGTAGGTGAGGAAAAGGTGGCACTTCTGTGCTTAGAGAGAGGAAAGGGGTCTTAGGTAAGTCCTAAGGACTCACCATCAAGACCTGAATGCAGGAGATAACAGAGTGGGACTAAGATGCCAGATAAGGGACAACAAGGCTGGGAAGTTGGCTGGGTTAGAATGATAGGGTTAGAATAACTGGCCGGGCGGTGGTGGCGCACGCCTTTAATCCCAGCACTTGGGAGGCAGAGGCAGGCGGATTTCTGAGTTCGAGGCCAGCCTGGTCTACAGAGTGAGTTCCAGGACAGCCCGGGCTACACAGAGAAACCCTGTCTCGAAAAAACCAAAAAAAAAAAAAAAAAAAAAAAAAGAATAACTGAATATCTGCCCGGCTGTAGTGCCAGCTTATTAATAAATATAAAGGGCTCCTTGCCATTATTCAAAGCAAGGATGGGCATAGAAAAGTTTCTTACTTTTACAGTGAGGACTTGTCTTGAAATAAAAAGGGACTGATACTGTAGTTCAGTGGTGGAGTGCGCAGGGCCTTGAGTTCACTTCCAGGATTGAAAACGATCAAATGCAAGCCAAGTGAGATGATGTTGGCTCAGATAGTCAGAAGATTGTGGCAGAATTTCTTGGGCCAGTATGGGCAAGACAGCAAGACTCAATATCTTTTTTTTTTAATGTTTTAAAACAAAAATCCTCACATTCATTTAGAGACACACATACATACACACACAGAGAGAGAGAGAGAAAGGGGAGAGGGGAGAGGGAGAGGGAGAGGGAGAAAAGGAGGGATGGAGGGAGGGAGGGAGGGAGGGAGGGAGGGAGGGGAGAGAGAGAGAGAGAGAGTGAGAGAGAGAGAGAGAGGAGAGAGAGAGAGTTTTTTGGGTTTCCCACATACACCCACAGTGCACATGTTGAAGTCAGAGGACAACATGTGGATTCTAGGTATCAAACTCAGGTAGTAAGACTTGGCAGGAAATGAACCAATATCCACTGAACCATCTCCCTGGCTCTGTTTTTATATGTTACCATTGCTTTGTTTTGTTTTAGAGACATGGTCTTACTATGTAGCTCTGGCTGACCTGAAACACAAAGCAATATACAACCCTATGCCCACCTAGCTCAAATCCAGGCTCTTTTGTCTGTGTGTGTGTGTGTGTGTGTGTGTGTATAGATAGATAGATGATAGATAGATAGATAGATAGATAGATAGATAGATAGATAGATAGATAGATATAGATATATCTGGGTGGTCTATGTTTATATATGTTTGTGTATAGGATATACATACGGTGTGGAAGATCAATATCAGGTATTTTCCCCTATTGCCTTACACCTTTTTTTTGATACAGGATTCTCACTGAACCTGAAGCTCACTGATTGAGCCAGTGAACCCTAGGGATACAGAAATCTGCAACTCCACCCCAGTAATGAGGTTCCAGATACATAGCGCGGTAACCAGCATTATACAGGTACATTTGACCCATAGAACCATCCCCTAGATCACATCCAGTTTCTTTTATTTTTTTCCCTTTGAGACAGGTTTTTTTTTTGTGTAGCTCTGGCTATCCAGGAACTAGCTCTATAGACTAGGTTGGCTTCAAACCATAGAGATCCACCTGCCTCTGTCTCCCAAGTGCTGGGATTAATGGTATGTACTATCAACATCTGGCTGGATCCAGTTTCCTTTTTAAAATGTGTGTCAGTGCATTTCTATGTGCTGGCAGTGAAAATTACAAAACCCAGAGGGTCTGATATCCTCTTCTGGTTTCCATGGAAACTTCAGGCACATGGGGCAGATACATAGATGCAGTTTTACACACATTATATATTAAAAAGATGTCTCATCTTAGGCTTAGATTGAAAGATAGTGTATAATGCCAAATTCTGCTTGGTCATGTGTAAGGGACTGCATGACATGGTTCCTGCCCCCGGAACAGAACCAGCAGGGCAGGGAAAGATACAAAGACAGGCAGAGTCCCCGAGTTCAAGGTCAGCCTGGGACAGCAAATTTAGGTCCAGGCATGGTCAGAATGGTAATTCCAGGGTGGGGGTCCCACCCAGCTCTCTTGTTGTCTGTGCTTGTGCTTGCTGTCTCTTCCATAGAGTCAAGGGGCTAAGCTCATGGAATGCTGATTAGTGGGAAGGTCAAAAGGGAACCTGGAATAAATAACTGAATTGATATGTAAATAAAAACTAGGCTTTTAGTCTGTGTAGGATTAGCTAACAGAAAGTGATACCAGTTCTTTTTAAGATTTTTTTTTTCTTGCCGGGCTGTGGTGGTGCACGCCTTTAATCCCAGCACTTGGGAGGCAGAGGCAGGTGGATTTCGGAGTTCAAGGCCAGTCTAACCGAGCGAGTTCCAGGACAGCCCGGGCTACACAGAGAAACCCTGTCTCGAAAAACCAAAAAAAAAAAAAAAGATTTTTTTTTCCTATGGAGAGATAAGGTGTCTGGAGATTTCTGGAAACACAGCTCTTCAAGAATTTTTTTCTAACAGGATTTCTGATTTTGGTCAGAAAAATCCATGGAGAAAGAACACAGCTCTTTTAGAAATATTTCTAATAGGATTTCTGACCTCAAATCCAAAGAATTACTTAGAGAGCTGACCCAGCTTTTTTAGAATGTTTTCTGGCTTTCTGATTTTGATTGGAAAAATCCAAGAATTACTTTTAGAATTTTTCTAACATGATTTTTGACTTGGTCAGAAAATCCAAGAAGTTTTTATAGTAGGTTTTCTGACTTTGGTCAGACAATCCACGCACACTATCCAGAGAGCTTTTAGAATTTTTACTACCAGAGAGAGATGTCTCAAGCAGAAGGCTAGCTGTCTCAGGCAGACCACAGAGCCTAGGGCTATCTACGAGAGTTATCTAGGGAGCCATCTCCAGTGGAACATAGGCCCCCAGCTTGGACTCACAATTGGATTTCATATTGCTGTTCATTATTGAAGGATATTAGGACAGGATCCTGGATACAAGAGTTGATGCAGAGGCCATGAAGGGGTGTCACTTATTGGCTTGCTCAACCTGCTTTTTTTTTTTCGAAGATTTATTTATTTATTTATTATATGTAAGTACACTGTAGCTGTCTTCAGACACCCATATGAGGGCATCAGATCTCATTGCAGATGGTTGTGAGCCACCATGTGGTTGCTGGGATTTGAACTCATGACCTCTAGAAGAGCAGTCAGTCCTCTTAACCACTGAGCCATCTCACCAGCCCCTCAACCTGCTTTTTTTCTTTTCTTTTTCAGTTTTTTTTTTTTTTTTTTTGAGACAGGGTTTTTCTGTGTAGCCCTGTCTGTCCTGGAACTCACTTTGTAGACCAGTCTGGCCTCAAACTCACAGAGATCTGGCTGTCTCTGTCTCCCAAGTGCTGGGATTAAAGGTGAGCACCACCACCCCCTGGCAAAGCACCACCGACCACCTAGGGATGGCACCACCCACAATGGGCCCTCCCGCTTAATCACTAATTGAGAAAACACCTTACAGCAGGATCTCATGGAGACATTTCCTCAACTGAGGCTCCTTCCTCTCTAGCTTGTATCAAGTTGGCAGAAAACTATTCAGAAACTGTCTCAAAAACATATTGTTATAAAACCCACCCTATTAATAATACAGGGTCCAAAGGAACCTCAAGTAGACAACATAATATTAAAATAATTAAAAGCAAAAAGTGCTCAGAGAACTCACTTTCTGGATTTCAAAGCTCACTGCAAAGCTTAAGTGATGAGAACTGTGGTCCTGGTGCTGGGGATGCAGCTCAGTGATCCAGTGGTTTGCATGTGAAAAATCCATGCTACAAAAGCACTCCATCACTGTGCTACACACTCAGGCCTCTTAACCATCTCCAAATGTACAGTACACTATTGGTTACTATATTCAACAAACAACATAATACATCTCAAAGAAAATTAAACATATTCATTCTAATTGAGGCTTCAGACCTTTGCCTATCATCTCCCCATTTTCTCTACGCCTCTCAGCATCCACTTATCACCATTCTGCTCTCTGCTTCATCGAATTTAACTATAATTGAGAAAATACAGTAATTGCAGCACTATTCACAATAGCCAAATTGTAGAGCTCAGCCTAAGCACACATGCACAGATGAATAGATAAGGGAAAAGGTAATATGTGAGCACAGAATGAAACTCTATTTAGGTTTGAAAAAAGAAACTTTGGGGCCAGGGAAATGGTGCAGGTGGTAGATGTGTTTGCTGACAATCCCTTGGACCTACATGGTTGGAAGTGAGAACCAATTTCAGCAAATTGTCCTCTGACCTCCACATGCGTACTGTGGTATGCGCGCGCACACACACACACACACACACACACACACACACACACACGAATGAAATACTCGGGGAGGGGAAAAAAAGAATGAAATACTCATAGCTCTTTTCTGTGACTCTGGCTGTCCTAGAACTTTCCATGTAGATCAGGCTAGCCTTGAATTCACAGAGAACTGCCTGTCTCTACCTCCTGAGTGCTGTAATTAAAGGTGTGTGCCACCAAGCCCAGCCAGCATTTTTTTAAAAGAATTATTTATTTTATGTATGAGTACACTGTAGCTGTCTTCAGACACACCAGAAGAGGGCATCAGATCTCATGACAGATGGTTGTGAGCCACCATGTGGTTGCTGGGAATTGAACTCAGGAACTCTGGAAGAGCAGCCAGTGCTCTTAACATCTGAGCCATCTCTCCAGCCCCAGCCAGCATTTTTTAAAAAGCCAGTCTCTCTGCTGACCTAGAGGTCACTATGTAGACCAAATAGACCTCAAATTCAAGATCCATCTACCTCTGCCTTGCAACTGCTGGGATTAAAAATATGTGTATCGCCATGTCTAGCATATAGGATTTTAAATAGGTGAAATGCAGGGAGCAGAGGAAACCAGAGTGTGTGAAGTCCGGAGTGGATATATGCTGTTGATGTGAGCTGGCCAAGTCAAGGACTCTAGCCTCAAACAAATGGCCACGCCTTCCCCTGGGTAAGGCTCAGCAGGATGGCAAAGCCTTGTACTCTTGCTTGAGTACAAATGTTGATATTGTGTGCAGAAAAAGCCTGCTGAAGCACTCTCCTCCTGGATATTTATGGTCTGAAGGCTGTTCCCCTACAGAAAGTGCTCCTAACCCAAGATTAGCTAAACCTGTCTCCGTGGTCAGCTGTATGCAATCGCCTGCTTCCCTGTTCAACAGTGCTATGGTCTATATATGCTCAGTCCAGGGAATGGCACGATTAGAAGGTGTGGCCTTGTTGGAGTGGGTGTGTCACTGTGGGTGTGGGCTATAAGACCCTTATGCTAGCTGCCTGGAAGTCAGTATTCTACTAGCAGCCTTCAGATGAAGATATAGAACTCTCAGCTCCTCCTGAACCATGCCTGCCTGGATGCTGCCATGCTCCCACCTTGATGATAATGGACTGAATCTCTGAACCTGTAAACCAGCCCCAATTAAATGTTGTCCTTATAAGAGTTGCCTTGGTCATGGTGTCTGTTCACAGCAGTAAAACCCTAACTAAGACAAAGTGTATATATGAAATACACTGTGCTTCTGAGATGCTGCAGCTTCTCTATTAGAGAGCCTTGTCCACTAGATCCCAGCTTTTTCATGCATCCCTGTGTGTATCTTTCCCTCATTCTCTTACAGCCCGTGTTAGACCAATCCTCGGAGCCATGAAGGATGGGGCAGTGAATAAACAAACAAACCTAATTTTACTAGTCATCTAAAGATTATAAATTAAATACAAAATATGACACTAATTTTTATTATAAAAATGGTAGTATCAGGAACATCTTAAACACACTCCTCCCTCCAAGGCTCAGGGATCATTGAAGAAGAGAAGCCAGAAAAGACTATAAGCGCCAGAAGTGGGGGATGAATACAGGGAAACATGCACATATGAACTCACAGTGATTATGACAAAAAGCACAAGACCTTCAAAGGCTCAGATCAGACATTGGGTGGGGTTTGCCACTGTGGGCATGAAGTCCCACTCCCTACTGAGGAGCTATTAGATTTGATAGCTTCTGGAAAAGGGAGAATCTGTTTTTTAAGAGTGTGACCCCTGGAAGGGCTACCAGACTCCAGGGCAGGCCACCAACCAAGAGTATTTGGGCAACACAAACTGGAGAGGTGGGTGGAGAGGTGGGGGTGATCTGGGAGGGGTAGGGGGAGGAAGTGAATATGATCAAAACACATTGTATGAAATTCTCAAAAAATTAATAAATATTTTAAATAGTAATATCTGAAAATATGGTAATATGTTATTTGGCAAGAATATAGAGAAACAGACACCCTTCTGTTTTGTTGTTCAGCTGTTGGTATAAGTTTTGGAAAGGCAATTGTCAAAATATTTTAAAAGTACATATCCTTGCCAGTCATGGTGGCACATTCTTTTAGTCTCAGCTCTCTGTAGGCCAGCTTGGTCTACTTGAGCTCCAGGACAGCAAAGGCTACACAGAGAAACTCTGTTTCAAAACAAAAGAAAACATACAAAAATACACATCCTTTTAAAATTAGTAGGTAATGAAAAACCCAATTCCAATAGGCTTCAATGATAAAGAGAATTTCTTGGTTCATTAAATTACAGACTTCAGAACAGCAGGTATTGTATTGCTTTGATTCCACAGATAACAATATCAAAGACCCAATTTCCTTCCATCAGCCTTCTAAAGTATGCACTTCATTTTTAAATTGATTCATTCCTTGGTAGCAAAAATGAAGTATTTGAAGGCAGCCACCACACTGTCTATAAGAAAAGGCTCGCTTCTTGCACCTCATCCAGAAAAAAAAAAACCTTCTACTCACAAATCCTTCAGCAAATCCCCTCAACCATTTTATTGGGTCATTCCTAAACAATCCCTGTGAACAGGAAAATGGTGTCACGGGCTCAGTCTGAGTTGCCTGAATCAATCTATGAGGCTTACAGGCATGATTGGGTTTCACCCATGGTACAGCACTCCAGAAGCAAGCTGGTGAAATCAATTCTGCCTCTCCACCTCCAATGTTAAGTGAGTACTGAAGAATGAGGAAGATGAACTAGCCAGGGAATGAGAGCAGATACTATGTGATATCCAGCAATTCCTCTAGGAATTTATCCTGCATTATACTGTACATGTATACAAATAAGTGTTCAAGGGGATTTGCATGGCAGGAAACTGAAAAAAAAAAAAAAAGAAATGTTGGGGACATATTAAATTATGACATAGCCATATAGAAGAATAAGGCACTATATGTATGTTAGTATGATACAGTCTTAGAGATGTATTAGTGAAAGAATGAATTAATGGCATATAACCTTTTCTGGAAAAAGCAGAAAGACATATTGATAGAAACACACATGCCAGCAGGCATGGTGGCACAAGCCATAATCTCAGCACTAGGGAGGAAGTTCACCTCCAGTTTGAGGTCATCCTGGACTACATAGTGAGCTCCATGTCATCAGAGGCTAAATAGCCAGACTCCTTTTCAAAACTATTAGCAATAGTAGTTGTCTCTAGAAAGAGAATTGGGGAACTGAATTAATATATGACTTTTAAAAAGTGTGTATGGGAGGCTAGAGAGATGGCTCAGTGGTTAAGAGCACTAGCTGCTCTTCGAGAGGTCCAGGGTTCAATTCCCACCAAAACTACATTGTGACTCACAACTATCTGTCACCATCATATGATGCCCTCTTCTGGTGTGTCTGAAGACAGCAACAGCTTACTCATTAAATAAATCTTTAAAAAAAAAAACAAAACTTTGTGTATGTGTTGTGTGTGTTGCATGCTTCTGTCAGTGTTCAGCACTGGATCCTCTGGAGCAGACGTTCCAGGTGTTTGTGAACTATACAACGTGGATGATGGGAGTTAAAGTCTTCCTCTGGAAGTGCAGCAAATGCTTTTTAACCACCAAGCCATCTCTCCAATTTCTTTTCTTTCTTTCTTTCTTCCTTTTTTTTGGTTTTTTCGACACAGGGTTTCTCTGTGTAGCCCTGGCTCTCCTGGAACTCTGTAGACCAGGCTGGCCTCGAACTCAGAAATCCACCTGCCTCTGCCTCCCAAGTGCTGGGATTAAAGTCACGTGCCACCACTGCGTGGCTTTTTGGGTTTTGTTTTGTTTTGTTTTTGGTGCCAGTTTTCATATTTAGCTTTTATTCTATGTCCTTTTACAGTACCTGACTTTTAAAATTATATAAATATTAGCTATAATTTAAAAATGTTTTAAATTCCAGGTTTCTAATTTCTACCTTTCAGATTGTCCATGATACAAATATTTGCTAGCCTAGCAGAGACAGTCTTGCCTGGTGTTCTGTTTTTGTTTGTGTTCTGTTGCTGTGATAAATGTCATAACCAAAATCGGCCTAGGGAGGAATGTGGTTATTTTATCTCACAAGTCACCGTCCATCATCGAGGAAAGTTAAGGGCAGGAACTGAAGGCGAAAACTGAGACCATTGATAAACATTCCTTACTGGCTTGCTCCTGGGCTCATGTTCAGCTAGTATCTTTATATAGCCCAGGCCCACCTGCCTATGGATGGTATTGCTCCCAAAAGAAAACTCAGTTGCTCCAACAGAGTCTCACTGGGGTACAGACCACACTTAAGGGCAGGCCCCATGCCCAGCAGTGTAAACTCAGTGGTATTTTGGAAAATATTTTCTCATACTGCTTTGGGCATATTTTACCTTCTTTGTCTTCTGCTTATCTTTTTATGGTTTCTGGCTTTGTACTGGGGGGCTGTGTACATGTGTATGCATTTGTTTTTCATGCTTCTCGTTTCTGTCTATTGGTTTGTTTTGTTCTGATTTGTTTGGATTTTTTATTGGCTGATTTGTTTTCAGAAGAAAGCAAGCAGTCATGGAGTTGGATGGGTGGGGAGGCAGGGAGGATCGGGAAGGAGATGGGGGGGAACTATAATCAGAATATACTGTATAAAAACAAAGTTATTTTCTCCCTCCCTCCTTCCCTTCCTTTCTTTTTGACTTTTCAAGACTGGGTGTCTCTGTGTAGCCCTGGCTGTCCTAGAACTGACTCTGCAGGCCACGCTGGCCCTGAACTCAGAAATCCACCAGTTTTTTACCTCCCAAGTGCTGGGGTTAAAGCACTCACCATGCCTGGCTGAAAACAAATTTATTTATTTTTTATTAAAAAAAGAAACAGCCTAAGTGTCTATCAATAGGGAACAATCAATCTATAAAATAGCTATACAATAATTATTATGCAATACACAAATGAGTATTAGAGATCTTTATATATTGATTGACAGGGAAATATCTTCAAGGAACTATGTGGAGGCTGGGGTGTAGACAATGCTGGAATGCTTGTCTCCCATACATAAGATCCTGGTTTGATCCCCAGTTGCACACAAAATGGAATATAATGTAATATAGTTAATGCTTACAGAACTTACAGAACACTATTACAAAATGACTGGAGGCTGGGGATACAGCTCAGTGGTAGATGCATATTTAGCATGTTGAAAGCCCTGGCTTCAATCCCCAGTGCCAAAACATCTTTTTATTCCAAATTATCCAGAAAGGAAAAGAAACAAACTTCTGCATATTAGGTTTTGCATCTGCTCACACTTTCTCTATGCCTCCACATCAGCCCTTCTCAACCTTCCTTTTTTTTTTTTTTTTTCTTTTTTTGTTTTTTCGAGACAGGGTTTCTCTGTGTAGCCCAGGCTGTCCTGGAACTCACTCTGTAGACCAGGCTGCCCTCGAATTCAGAAATCTGCCTGCCTCTGCCTCCCAAGTGCTGGGATTAAAGGCGTGCGCCACCACTGCCCAGCTAAATGTGACTTTCTATGGAGAATAAATTGGAGGAATTAATTTTATTTCATTCAATTCTACAAACTTGTTCCATTTTAGAAATGAAGGAGTCGAATATGAAAATATTCCATACTATACACAGTAGAACATATTTATAATCCCAGCACTCAGAGCATAGAGGCAAGAGGATCAGGAGATCAAGGCCAGACTCTGCTATGAGACCTTATCTTTTAATTTAATTTATTAACTTTGAATCGTGTGTGTCTGTGTTTGTATGGGTATGTACATGTGATTACAGTGGTGACTCACAGCTGTCCTGTCTATGACAGAGGATTCTGATGATCTTCTGGCCTCCAAGGGCACCAGGCATGCACATGGTACACGGGCATACATGGGAACAAAACACTCATATACATTGTAAGTCTAAATAAGTAAATAAAGTACCAAAATGATGCAGGTAATAATCATAAAAATACCTATTTTGAGTCCTGACTTTTTTTTTTTTTTTTAACAAACTCCAATATTACATTTACCCATAAGTACCTCCTTGCCTTTCTGTTCCTACATGCCAATTTTCTCAAGCCCATTTCTAAAACAACATTCTTACAACAATATTCAAATAATATTAGTTCCCATTTGTTATTTTTCTATGCTTTGTTTCTTCTTGCTTTTTTGAGATAGGCTCCCTTTATTATGTAGCTCTGGCAGTGCCGGACCTCACTACATAGACCAGGCTGTCAGCAAACTCACAGAGATAAGCATGCTGGTTTATCACAAGCTCACAGACATCCACCTGTTTCAGCTTCCTGAATCCTGAAACTGAAGACATGTACCCCCACTGGACTTGTTTTCCTGTGCTCTGCTTATCGAATGCAAGACCCCAGTTTAAAGTCAAGTTCTAGGACAGCCAGGGCTTGTTATGGAGAACTCCTGTCTCCAGTGAATGAATGAATGAAATAAAACCCAGGCATAAGAAGAAAGAGTACTTGCTAGGTGGTGGTAAGAAGGTAGTCTATATTATATATGCTATTTTGGTTATGTTTCTTCATCTCAATATAGAACCTGAAGTGGCCACCTCCTGTAGCCAGACAGGACCCCCCCACCAGTGGAGGGATAGGGACATCAACCCACCCACAAAACTTGTCCCGTCTAAAAGAAATGCAGTGACAAAAATGGAGCAGTGACTGAGGGAATGGCCATCCAATTACTGGCCCAACTTGAGGCCCATCCCATGGGCAAGCATCAATCCCTGACACTATTAATGATACTCTGTTATGCTTGTAGACAGGAGTCTAGCATGGCTGTCATCTGAGAGGCTCCACCCAGCAACTGACACCCACAGTCAAACACTGGGTTGAGCTTAGGGACTCTTATGAAAGACCAGGAGGAAGGATTGAGGGCCCCAAAGGGTACAGAAACTCCACAGGAAGACCAACAGAGTCAACTACCGTGGACTCTTGGGGCTCTCAGAGACTGAATCACCAACCAAAGAACATACACCGGCTAGTCCTAATTGGGCTGCCTTGTCTGGCCTCAGTGGATGCGCCTAGCCCTGCAAACACTTGAGTGCCAGGGTGGGGGGATACCCAGGGAGCCTCTATCCTCTCAGAGGAGAAAAAAGGTATGGCGGAGGAGCTGTATGAGGGGGTACCAGGAGGAGGGGGCAGAAATGAGGTTGTAAATAAATTAATTAATGGAGAAAAAACAGCAGGGCGGTGGTGGCGCATGCATTTAATCCCAGCACTAGGAGGCAGAGGGAGGTTGGTCTCTGAGTTTAAGGCCAGCCTGGTCTTCAAAGCAAATCCAGGATGGCTAGGGCTACACAGAGAAACCCTGTCTCGAAAAAAACAAACAAAAAGATTACTAGTCTCCTTAGTACTTCAACTTGCAATCTTAGAAACATTCTATATATTTTTTTATCCTTTCACAAAAATGTCATCTCCAGGGACTGGGGAGATAGATGCTCAGCAGGTAAAAGCACTCATCATTCAAGCCTAAGGACCTGAGTTTGGTTCTTAGGATTCATAAGCTGAAAAAAGAAAACTGACTCTACAAAGATGCCTTTTGAACTGCACATGTGAGCCATGGTGTTCACATGACTGTGCATGGGTGCACATACATATATATACTTCAACATCCAGGATTTTCTTTTCTTTCCTTAAACCCCAGAGCCTCACAAAGGTTTCAGCTATACTATAGCACTCCGTGTACACTGAGTTGTACCTCTAGCTCCAGGATTTCCTTCTCTGTTATTATTCTACAAACCTCTTCCCACCTTTATTTTTCTGAGACAGGGTTTCACTGTGTAGACTCCCCAGGCCTGGAACTCCCTATGTTGATCAGGCTGGCCTCAAACTCACAGAGATACACACCTCTGCCTCCCAGAGTGCTGGGGTTAAAGACCTGGCTCTTGTTTGGTTGAGACAAGGTCTCATGAAATCCAGGCTGACGTGGAACCTCCTGCCTCAGTCTCTTAAGTAGCTAAGACAACAGCAGGCATTTCAGAACCTGGCCCTACCCATTCTTTGTTAGCTCAATTGAGCTAACATTATATATGCTAGGTAAAATTTGGTTCTGGAAATATTGTATTAATATAACATTTTATTTTAGTGGAAAAATAAATAATGTCCAATAAATGAATAATCATACATTAAGATAACATTAACAATGCTAACATTGGCCGGGCGGTGGTGGCGCATGCCTTTAATCCCAGCACTTGGGAGGCAGAGGCAGGAGGATTTCTGAGTTCGAGACCAGCCTGGTCTACAGAGTGAGTTCCAGGACAGCCAGGGCTACACAGAGAAACTCTGTCTCAAAAAACCAAAAAAAAAACAACAAACAAACAAACAAACAAAAAAAAACAATGCTAACATTTAGATGTGTGCCCTGTACCAGGCACTGACTGTGCTGAGGGGTTTTTATGTACTTTTATTTAATACTTCTTTTTTTTTTTTTCCTGTGAGCAAGCACAGGCAGGATTCGGTTGGAGAGACAGATGGCCGCCTCGGACTCCAGAGTGCAGCGACTGCAGCAGTGCGCCACCGCTGGCCGGCTTATTTATACTTCTAATGAACTCATGATGCAGTGTTATTATTTCTGTTTCATACTTAGATGTACTGAGGCATGTACTAAATACCTAATACTTTAAGGTCATACAGTTGGATAGTGAAGAAGACAACTTGAATTCAATTTGACACCAGTGTGTCCCTTGCTTCTGTTTCTACTACTTCTCTTTTAAGGAAACTTCAGCTGATAAGGGTTACAGGAAAAATAATCAAGGCTAATCTGAACATAACTGGACACTAGGTGTTGATTTAGAGATTGTCTAGATGGCCTTCCTGAGCCAGGTGCTGTGGCACAGGCCTGTAATGTAATACTCCAGAGGGCTCTGAGTTCAAGGCTACCCTAGGCTTTGAGTAACTGAGACCACAGGTCTGCACCACCATATGCAGATTTGTCTATCTGTCTGTCTGTCCATCCATCCATCCATCCATCCATCCTCCATCTATGTAACCTTGGCTTTCCTGAAACTCACTATGTACACCAGGTTAATCTACATAGAGCTGCCTGGTTCTGTCTCCTTAGTGCTGGTATTAAAGGCTTTTGCTACCATAACTTGCTCCACACCTAGATTTCTTTTCTTCCTTTTTTTTCTTGTTTTTTTTTTTTTTTTTGTTGTTGTTGTTGTTGTTTTTGAGACAGGTTTCTGTATGTAACAGTTTTGGCTGATCTGGAATTCACTTTGTAGACCAGACTGTCCTCAAACTCACAGAAATCTGCTTACCTCTGCCTCCTGAGTAAGATTTTTTTTTTTTTAAAAAAAATGACAATATTCTAATTTTTCTTTTT
>JAJTUV010004738.1:0-13633 GCA_021653895.1 Mastomys natalensis
TCTAACCCAGCCTAGTCCTATCTCCATGTCAAAATGAAAGTCCTCATTTCCCCAGTTGTTGTGGTCCGCTGCTTCCATTTGAGCCCCATTTTGAGAGCTTTACTTAAACAAATGACTGATCAGTATGAATATATTACCAGACTGGATGACATCCAAGCTCCACACCTACCCATAGACCAAATATGAATACACCACAATTCAACATCTCGCAGTGTCCAGTACTCTCTATCTGACTCTGCACTCACATTTGTTCATCTGACCCCTAATTAGACTTCCAGAAAGCATACTGACATACCAAAGTCTGTTTCTCAACCTTCAAAACTTAAAAGTTTTTACAATTGCATTTTTGTTTGGAAATGAATTTCAGATTTGAACACCTTCAGGGGCCTGGGGTAGTTGATCTTTTGACTTGAAATCTATTCGTTTCTGTTTGGGGAAGACACATTGTAGAATATAAATTATCTTTTCATGATGTGGAATAATTTTATATTAATACATGTGATAGCCTTGGTCACATTGCTATTAATGGAAAGCTTTGAAAAAGTTACCTTTATTTCCCAGGTCTATGTAGTTTCTCCTTTCTATAGCAATAGATGACTTCTTTTATTATCTTCATGTTCTGTGAGGCTTTTCTTTACCCTTTTCCAATGTGTACGTCAAAGTAATAGCCATAATTACATTCAAAGTTTGGTATTAAACTGATGGAAAATGTGAAGTTCAACATGTAGTTGTCCACAATTGAATCTTTTTCACTTCCATGTTTCAATTATTTCTGAGCCTTTCCTCTCATTGCCTGTCTGATTTCTTTTTTCAAAGAATTTATGAAAAACTTGACTAACATCTCTTAAAATGTGTACTTAACATCCAATTTCTAAGCATGCCAGCATTAAGAAAAGCATGAAGAAAAGAAGAAATGAGGGAAAAATGAAATAAGCTTCTGAGCAATTGCAATTTAAAAGCTATTCAGAGCTATTTAATAAAATGTGAAGCTTTAGAAGCAAATGGGGGAGGCACCCAAGAATCAATGTGGGTAACCTTAGCTGAGATTCATAGCAGTAGGGATATGGAACCTGAAAAGACCACTTCCTGAAGCTAGGCAGGAACCCCAGTGGAATGATAGGGACACCAACCTACCGACCAAAATTTCAACCCAAAATTTATCCTGTCTACAAGAAATGCAGGGACTTCAGATGGAGCAAAAACTAAGGGAATGGCCAGCCAATAACCAGACTAATTTGAGACACATCCCATGGGCAAGCACCAATCCCTGACATGATTAATGACACGTTTTTATGCTGGCAGACAGGAGTCTAGCATAGCTATACTCTTAAGAGGCTCCACCCAGCAGTTAGTTCAGACAGATGTAGAGACCCACAAACAAACAGTGGATGGAGCTTGGGGACTCTTATGGAAGAGTTAGGGGAAGGATTCCAGGCCCTGAAGGGGATAGAACATCACAGGAAGACCCACATGGTTAACTAACCTGGACCTTTGGGCTTAGAGACTCAGCCACCAACCAAAGATACATGGGCTGGATCTAGGCCCTCTTTCCTGCACATATGTAGCAGATGTGTAGCTTGGTTTTCTTTTAGCTGGGCTGCCTTGCCTGCCTTCAGTGGGAGAGGAGGTGCCTAGCCCTGCAAAACTTGATAAGCCAGGTTGGGGAAGATTATTTAGTGGGGCCTCCACCCTCACAGAGGACAAGAAGGCTGGAGAGGGAGGAGGATTATTGGAGATGTGATGTGGAGGAGAGGCAGTAAGCAGGATTGAAAATGAATAAATAAAATGAAAATGGAGAGAGAGAGAGAGAGAGAGAGAGAGGAGAGAGAGAGAACAAAATCTGTGCACGGAATTTCTTCACCATTGGGGATTCTGACATTGTAAGAAGGAATAGATGTTAATTAGAAAGGTAATGTGATTTTCTTTTTAACATGATAATAAAAAATACTCTGGATTTTTTTCTATAGGGATCTGTGACAATGTAATTATTTCTAATTCTTATTTTTAAAAGGCATAAAGATCAATCTTGTCAAGCAAGCTAGATGGGAAATCTGATTTAAATTGATATTATGTTTGATATGATTATACTGTATGTCATCATTTTGTATCTATTTGTTTTAGCAAGAATTCTATCACTGAGAAATTCAGCATGTCTAGGGTTAAGGTAATTTCCTGTTGATCACCAGCTTGTATGAGGTTTAATTGCTGTTTGTTAGCCTGAAATGACTTCATGTAACAAGATGATGACTTACTGAAATATGACATGATCTGGGATGCAGCTAACCCATCAGGTTTATGTGCAAACTTAGATGTACGGGAACCTATTTTCAGGTCACATGTTTTTTTTTTGTTTTTTTTGTTTGTTTGTTTGTTTTGTTTTTTGTTTTTTTATTTTTCTAAAAACGAGATATCATGGTAATGGCAAGCAAGTGAGCACACCCACACTCCCTAGGAGTAATGATGAGTGTGGGTGCTTTAGTTGCATGTTCTTCAGATTGACACTGGGAAAAAAATTGCTCACATTTTTCATCTATAATAGAGCACAGAGGAATACTTTCAGTCTAAACTCTCAATGGAGTATAGAGAACAGAAATTCTGTGGCATTAACTCAATGGAATGGTAGCTTAAGTAGAGCAGAGCAACATAAAGGCTAGAAAATATGCATATTCAAATTACCCATCTGCACCATCTCCTTACACTTGAGGCATCTCTGCATACTTATTGCCCAGGTACGTTTTAATGAGGCGCTCACTTTCAGTACGTGAGCTAAATTGCTTCTCTCAAAAGAGTGTTTGTCACGTGATTCTAAAGAAAAAATAAAAAAAGGTGAATTTTTTTCGTAAGTATGTTTTAGAGGAACCATTTCAATGGGTATAATTCTATTTAGGGCTAATATAGAAGATTAATGCATGCTTCAATAAAGTGAGTTATTTTCTTAGAAATGAATAATATAAATAGGTAAAATATATCTTTACAATATCAGATTTTGTTATTTTGATGTGAAAATTATGAAATGATCAATAATAAGATAGAATAGTATAAAAATAAATTTGTAAGTCATGTAAAATTTCCAATTATTTTCTGCAAGAAATACACCAATAAATCTTTCAAGGCAGCCAGAACTTTAATTAAATCATTATGTATGTATCAGATTAAACTTTAAAATAAGGAATAAAGACTTTTACAGTCTTGCCTCAGAAACAACCATACTGATCTTGCCACAAGAAGAAATATGATGAGCAAAGTGTAAGCATAAATTTTAATAAATGATTATCAGTACATATACAGTAAAATAAATCTGTATAAGAAATATATTGAGGCATCAAAAGTGAAAGATTTGCAAACATTCATATGCTTTATGCTTTTGTGTGTTAAATCACAATCCATAGACCTCTAAGACTGTTTATGAACACTAGGGGTAATTTATGACATTTTTTTAAACTTAGAGCTGTACTCATTATATACACAGTTTTTTCTTTCCTCATTTTCATAGAAGAAGAAATATTTTCTGACATGATCTTATTTCTCTTTCTTAGTTCATTTAGCGCTGCTTTAATTAAATACCACAAGATTCTGAAAAGAGTAGGACTGATTTAACATGGGATCAGAAAATTTGAGAGTCCAAAATTATAGTCCCTATACCTGCTCTGCACTAGTCACAGGCTTTAAGGTACTATGACATAGAAGAAGGTATCACACTGAGAGAAACAGCCACAAGTCCCGTGGTGTTCTTCCTTTGTAATCTCATGTAATTCCCATTTATCCCAATGGTTCATTTCCAAATTACATCAGTGCATTTGTTCAAAGATTAAAATTTAAGCACATGAATTTAGGGGAGACACATTCCAACAATAGCATAAGCTGGCCAACATTCTTAGTTTAACTATGATGGAAACATAAGATACATTATTTCTGATGTATGACATGCATTGGTGGTGCTTCCTGTATGGGGCTTTCTCTACTATCCCATTAATATTCTGTCTTCATGACCTAGTTAACCCCAAAAGGAGGAATCTCTCACACATCATAAACATAACTTTGGTGATTAAATATGAAGTCATGAATTTTTGGCAGAGGCATCTAAGTCATAGGAATTTTACACTGATGTTATCTATTTTTCAGTCTGCTTTGTCAGGTACATATTTGAAAAGTATGACGTTAAAGTGCTTCTGTGTTTGAAAAGTGTTTGAGTTTTATAAATTTATATTGATATAAAAAGTAGAAGAAGAAACAAAAAATTACAAAGCAGCTACAACTAAAAAGTGACAATGGTAATTCTTACTATAGTAGCAGTTTAAGTGTCAATGAATTGAAATATTTAAAAGACAGAGAGGCCCTTTGGCCTGGGGAAGACCAGCAGCTGGTCTGCTCCTGTGGAAACACCGGATCCTGAGACATCCTAGAGGGACCCACTGCACCCAGAGCAGAGGCTGGTCTGCTCCTGTGGAAACATCGGATCCTGAGACATCCTAGAGGGACACACTGCACCCAGAGCAGAGGAGCAGAGGACACTTAGCGGGTCTGCGCCTGTGGAAACATCTGATCCTGAGACATCCTAAAAGACCTACTGCATCCAGAGCAGAGGGAGCTTAGGATCACAGGAACACAGAGACATCTGGAATCCGAGGAGATCTGACACAAGCAAGATAACTGGAAAGACAGACTCCAGTCAGACACAGTGAGCACAGGTAACACTAGAGCCAACCAGATGGCGAAAGGCAAGCGCAAGAACACAAGCAACAGAAACCAAAGTTACCTGACATCATCAGAACCCAGTTCTCCCACCATAGCAAGCCCTGGATACTCCATCACACAGGAAAAACAGGACTCAGAATTAAAATCACTTCTCATGATGATGATGGAGGATTTTAAGAAGGACATAAGTAACTCCCTTAAAGAAATACAGG
Source organism: Mastomys natalensis (assembly GCA_021653895.1). Lineage (NCBI taxonomy): Eukaryota > Metazoa > Chordata > Mammalia > Rodentia > Muridae > Mastomys > Mastomys natalensis. The sequence continues at coordinate 4,908 of JAJTUV010004738.1, forward strand.
AGAACACAGGTAAACAGGTAGAAGCCTCAAAGAGGAAACACAAAAATCCTTGAAAGAATTGAAAGAGAACACAGGTAAACAGGTAGAAGCCCTTAAAGAGGAAAACAAAACTCCTTTAAAGAATTTCAAGAAAACACAACCAAACAGGTGAAGGAATTGAACAAAACCATCCAGGATCTAAAACTGGAAATAGAAACAATAAAGAAATCTCAAAGGAGACTACTCTGGAGATAGAAAGCATAGGAAAGAGATCAGGAGTCATAGATGCAAGCATCACCAACAGAATACAAGAAATAGAAGAGAGAATCTTATGCACAGAAGATACCATGGAAAACCTCGACACAACAGTCAAAGAAAATGCAAAATGCGAAAAGCTCCAAACACAGAACATCCAGGAAATCCAAGATGCAATCAGGAGACCAAACCTAAGGATAATAGGTATAGATGAGAGTGAAGATTCCCAATCTAAAGGGCCAGTAAATATCTTCAACAAAATTATAGAGGAAAATTTCCCCAACCTAAAGAACGAGATACCTATACAAGAAGCCTACAGAACACCAAACAGACTAGACCAGAAAAGAAATACCTCCCGTCACATAATAATCAAAACACCAAATGCACAAAACAAAGAAAAAATACTAAAAGCAGTAAGGAAAAAGGTCAAGTAACATATAAAGGCAGACCTATAAGAATTACACCAGATTTTTCACCAGAGACTATAAAAGCCAGAAGATCCTGGTCTGATATCATACAGACCCTAAGGGAACACAACTGCCAGCCCAGACTGCTATACCCAGCAAAACTCTCAATCACTATAGATGGAGAAACCAAGATATTCCATGACAAAACCAAATTTGCACAATATCTTCCCACAAACCCAGCACTTCAAAGGATAATTGATGGAAAACGCCAACACAAGGAAGGAAACTACAACCGAGAAGAAGCATGGAAGTAATCTTCCAACAATCCCCCCAAAAAAAGGTAGCTACACAAACATAATTCCACCTCTAATAACAAAAATAACAGGAAGCAACAATCATTTTTCCTTAATATCCCTTAACATCAATGGACTCAATTCTCCAATAAAAAGACGTAGACTATCAGACTAGATACATAAACAGGACCCAGAATTTTGTTGCATACAAGAAACGCACCTCAGTGACAAAGACAGACATTACCTCAGAGTAAAAGGCTGGAAAACAATTTTCCAAGCAAATGGTCCCAAGAAACAAGCTGGAGTAGCCATTCTAATATCAAATAAAATCGACTTTCAACCAAAAGTAATCAAAAAAGATAAGGAAGGACACTTCATACTCATTAAAGGAAAAATCTACCAAGATGAACTCTCAATTCTGAATATCTATGCTCCAAATGCAAGGGCACCTACATACATAAAAGAAACTTTACTAAAGCTCAAAGCACACATTGTACCTCACACAATAATAGTGGGGGATTTTAACACCCTGCTCTCTCCAATGGACAGATCGTGGAAACAGAAACTAAACAAAGACACATTGAAATTAGCAGAAGTTATGGACCAAATAGATTTAACAGATATCTATAGAACATTTCATCCTAAAGTAAAAGAATATACCTTTTTCTCAGCACCTCATGGTACCTTCTCCAAAATAGACCATATAATTGGTCACAAAACAGTCTTCAACAGATACAAAAAGATTGAAATAATCCCCTGCATCCTATCAGATCACCACGGACTAAGGCTGGTCTTTAATAATGACAGAACCAAGGGAAAACCCACAACCATGTGGAAACTGAACAATGCTCTACTCAATGATGACTTTGTCAAGGAAGAAATAAAGAAAGAAATTAAAGACTTTCTAGAATTTAATGAAAATGAGGAAACATCATACCAGAACTTGTGGGACTCCATGAAAGCAGTGCTAAGAGGAAAACTCATAGCTCTAAGTGCCTACAAAAAGAAATTGGAGAGAGCACACATTAACAACTTGACAGCACACCTGAAAGCTCTAGAACAAAAAGAAGCAAATATACCCAAGAGGAGTAGGCATCAGGAAATAATCAAACTCAGGGCTGAAATCAACCAAGTAGAAACAGAAAGAACTATACAAAATATCAACAAAACCAGGAGTTGGTTCTTTGAGAAAATCAACAAGATAGATAAACCCTTAGCCAGATTAACCAGAGGGCACAGAGACAGTACCCAAATTAATAAAATCAGATCTGAAAAGGGAGACATAACAACAGAAACTGAGGAAATTCAAAAAATCATCAGATCCTACTACAAAGGCCTATACTCAACAAAACTGGAAAATCTGGATGAAATGGACAATTTTCTAGACAGATACCAGGTACCAAAGTTAAATGAGGAGCAAATAAACCATCTAAACAGTCCCATAACCCCTAAAGAAATAGCAGCAGTCATTAAAAGTCTCCCCACCAAAAAAAGCCCAGGACCAGATGGTTTTAGTGCAGAATTCTATTAGACCTTCAAGGAAGACCTAATACCAATTCTCTTCAAACTATTCCACAAAATAGAAATGGAAGGAACACTACCCAATTCGTTCTATGAAGTTACAATCACACTCATACCTAAAACTCACAAAGACCCAACAAAGAAAGAGAACTTCAGACCAATCTCCCTCATGAATATCGATGCAAAAATACTCAATAAAATTCTAGCAAACCGAATCCAAGAACACATCAAAACAATCATCCATCATGATCAATTGGGCTTTATCCCAGGAATGCAGGGATGGTTCAATATTCGAAATCCATCAATGTAATCCACTATATAAACAAACTCAAAGAAAAAAAACCACATGATCATCTCATTAGATGCTGAGAAAGCATTTGACAAAATTCAACATCCCTTCATGGTAAAAGTCTTGGAAGAATCAGGAATTCAAGGACCATACCTAAACACAGTAAAAGCAATATACAGCAAACCAGTAGCTAACATCAAACTAAATGGAGAGAAACTTGAAGCATTCCCACTAAAATCAGGGACTAGGCAAGGCTGCCCACTCTCTCTCTACCTATTCAATATAGTACTGGAAGTCCTAGCCAGAGCAATTAGACAACAAAAAGAAATCAAAGGAATACAAATAGGAAAGGAAGAAGTCAAAATATCACTATTTGCAGATGATATAGTATACTTAAGTGACCCCAAAAACTCCACCAGAGAACTCCTAAACCTGATAAACAACTTCAGCAAGGTGGCAGGTTATAAAATCAACTCGAACAAATCAGTAGCCTTCCTCTACATGAAAGATAAACAGGCTGAAAAATAAATTAGGGAAATGACACCCTTCACAATAGTCACACATAATATAAAATACCTCGGGGTGAATCTAACCAAGCAAGTGAAAGATCTGTATGACAAGAACTTCAAGTCTCTGAAGAAAGAAATTGAAGAAGATCTCAGGAAATGGAAAGATCTCCCTTGCTCATGGATTGGCAGGATTAATATAGTAAAAATGGCCATCTTGCCAAAAGCAATCTACAGATTCAATGCAATCCCCATTAAAATACCAACTCAATTCTTTACAGAACTAGAAAGAGAAATTCTAAAATTTACTTGGAACAACAAAAAACCCAGGATAGCGAAAACCATTCTCAACAATAAAAGAACATCTGGAGGAATCGCCATCCCTGACCTCAAGCTGTACTACAGAGCAGTAGTGATAAAAAACGGCCTGGTATTGGTACAGAGACAGGCAGGAAGATCAGTGGAATAGAGTTGAAGACCCAGAAATGAACCCACACAACTATGGTCATTTAATCTTTGACAAAGGAGCTAAAACCATCTAGTGGAACAAGGACAGCATTTTCAACAAATGGTGCTGGTTCAACTGGAGGACAGCATGCAGAAGAATGCAAATCGATCCATTCCTATCTCCTTGTACAAGCTCAAGTCCAGGTGGATAAAGGACCTTCACATAAAACCAGACACACTGAAACTAATAGAAGAGAAAGTGGGGAAGACCTCGAATACCTAGACACAGGGGGAAAGTTCCTGAACAGAACACCAATGGCCTATGCTCTAAGATCAAGAATTGACAAATGGTACCTCATAAAATTGCAAAGTTCTGTAAGGCAAAGGACACTGTCATAGGACAAAACGGCAACCAACAGATTGGAAAAGATCTTTACCAATCCCACATCCGATAGAGGACTAATATCAATATATACAAGAACTCAAGAAGTAGACTCTAGGCAACCAAATAAGCCTATTAAAAATGGAGTAAGGAGCTAAACAAAGAATTCTCAACTGAGGAAATGCGAATGGCCAGAAGCACTTAAAGAAATGTTCAGCATCCTTAGTCATCAGGAAATGCAAATCAAACAACCCTGAGATTCCACTTCACACCAGTCAAATGGCTAAAATAAAAAACTCAGGTGATAGCAGTGCTGGCAAGGATGTGGAGAAAGAGGAACACTCTCCATTGTTGGTGGGATTGCAAGATGGTGCAACCATTATGGAATCAGTCTGGCGTTCCTCAGAAAATTGGACCTGAGGACCCAGCTATATCACTCCTGGTATATATCCAGAAGATGCTCTAACACATAACAAGGACATATGCTCCACTATGTACAATAGCAGCTTTATTTATAATAGCCAGAAACTGGAAAGAACCCAGATGCCCTTCAACAGAGGAATGGATACAAAAAATGTGGTACATTTATACAATGGAAATTACTCAGCTTTTAAAAACAATGAATTTGATAAATTCTTATATAAATGGATGGAACTAGAAAATATCATCCTGAGTGAAGTAACCCAATCACAAAGAACATACATGTAATTCACTCACTGATTATTGGATTTAGCCCAGAAGCCTGAAATACCCAAGATTCAACTCACAGACCACATAAAGCTCATGAAGAATGATGACCAAATAGGGGAGCCTTCAGTCCTTCTTAGAAGGAGTAACAAAATACTCAAGGTGCAATATGGAGACACAGTGCAGACAGAAACTGAAGGGGGACTGTCTACAGACCATTCCACCTGGAAATCACCTAATGGCAGTCACCAAAGGAAGAGGTTGATGTGGATGTCAGGATGTACATGCTGACAGGAGCCTGAATAGCTGTCTCCTTAGAGGTCTGCAAGAGTCGACATACTGAAGGCAGATGCTCACAGCTAACCATTAAACTGAGCATGTGGTTCCCAATGGAGAAAGATAGAGTGAAGGCTGAAGGAGTTGAGAGGATTCGCGACACCATGAGGAAAGCAACAATCCCAACCAACCAGAGCCCCCAGGGTCTAAACCACCAGCCTGGGAGCGCTTAGGGAGGGACCCATGGCTCCAGTTATATATGCAAGGGAGCTATATATAAGTGGGAGAAGAGATCCTTGGTCCCATGAAGGTTGGACGTCGTGGGGGGGGATACTCGAGTGTGGGGAGGTGAGGTACAGGGGGTGGGTGGGTGGGGGTAAACCAACGTGGGGTAGGAGGAGGGGGGGAAGGGATAGTGATTCCTGGGAGGGAGTGGGGGAAAATGGGGTAAGGAGAGAACATCTGAAATGTAAAAAAAAATTTTCCAATAAAAAATTTCCAATAAAAAAAAAAAAAAGACAGAGAGGCTTAGTTGATAAAAATACATAATCTAAATATATGCTATCAACAAGAAACTCAATTTAAATGCAATGACATACACAGGCTAAAAGAAAAAAAGATATAAAAGAGTTCATAGAAACATAAACAAAAGAAAGCAAGTGTAGTACATTTACATTAGACAAAGTCGACTTTTTAGTTAAAAATCTGTCATAAAAGGAAAAGAAGGTAATTATATAATATAAAATTATAAAATATTCAAAATGTATTACATATATCTCCAATATCAAGTATATATTACTGACAGCCTGTAGGTGGATTACATTTACACATGAAGAGTGGACTTCCTGTTGCCTGCTTTAAAAAATGGATACATTGTTCAAGTTTAAAATTATTAAAAGATCTGTGGAGGCTTATGCCCCAGAGAAGGGGATGCTAGAGCCATAAGGTGGAATTGGGTGGGTGGCTGGGGGAGCACTGTCTTAGAGGCAAAGGGAGAGAGATGGGTTGGGGGGCCATGGAGCAGGGACTGGAAGAGGGGACAACATTTAAAATATAAATAAATAAAATAATTAATATAAAAATTATTAAAGGACCAATCTTGAATAATAATAATATAGAATAAATGCACATAGCAAATCTCATTTCCCATAAGCAATTAGAAATACAAATTCTTCTGCAGACCATCTGAAAAGTTCTTCAAAAAACACATGTTTGGTCACCAAAGAAGTCTTAACAAATTTACAGACTGGAATCAAGCAAATAAAAACGAAACCAGAAGCATCAAAAAGAAAACTGAAAATTTTATGGATATTAATGTTAAACAGCACAGCTTTGGCTCACAAATGGATCAAAAGAAATCCAAAGGGAAATTAGGGTTTGTCACAAGACAAGTAATAGAGAAAACAACATCAGAGCACAGTGTGAGGAGCTGAATAGTATTAGTGTCTTCTGTTTCTAATTTTAATATATAGCAAAAACTAGAAGGAGAAATCAGGACCAACTTATAGCAAAATGGAGGAAATGAAAGAGATTAAAGCAGAAATAAAATAGGGAATAAAAATGATTGACACTATAATGATTCATTTGAGTGTAAATAAATGTTTTATAGATTTATATGAAAACATGGTGTGCTGATATAAAGTATTCAATTTTAAAGATTGCATCAGGCACTTCAACTTGTATCATCTCCTATGCATTTGTTTTTGATTGAAGACACAGACAAATCTACTCGAATCATTTTAATTCACAATATGTTAACTCAGTCATATTCAACAGATTTTTTAATTTATTGTTCTTGTCTAACTGAAATTTTGGGTCTAACAGGCATACCCCCCCCTTTTACAAAGCACTCCAGCAAACAGATTTTTTTTTTTTGTTTCCATATTTTCATAGTCTTTCAGATTCATCCATCTTGTTTAAAATAGCATAATCTCATTATAAGTGCTAAATAACAAGGTATTTATTTATTTTTTATTTATTTATTTATCATTCATTTCATTCATTCATTCATTTTGCATACTGATTGCGACCCCTTCCGGTCCTCCCACACATCCCTACTTCCTTCTCCTCTGAGAGGGTGACAAGCCCATACCCATTCCCTAGAGCATCAAGTCTCTGCAAGGTGAAGTGTACCCTCTCCCACTGAGGCCAGATAAGCAGCTCTGTGGGGAATGATTCCACAACAGGCAATAGCTTTATGGACAGAACACACTCCAGTTGTTAGGGAACCACATGGACACTAATTGCAAATTTGCTACATAAATGCGGGGGCCTAGGTATGCTCTTTGGTTGGTGGTTCAATCTCTGAGAGCTCCCAGGGGTTCAGTTAATTGTTCTTTTTCCCGTGATTTCCTATCCCTTTCAGGGCCTTCAATCCTTTCCCCAGCTCTTACAAAGAGTCCTCAAGCTCTATCCAATGTTTGGCTGGGGTAGCTCCATCTGTTTCAATCACCTATTGGGTGGAGCCTCGCAAAGAACAGTTATGCTAGGCTCCTGTCTGCAAAGCATTATCATTAATGCTTGCAGGGTATCATTAATGGTGTAAGGAATTGATGCTTGCCCATGAGATATGTCCCAAATTAGGCCAGTACTGGCTAGCTACTCCCCACTCTGCCTATCTTGCTCTGCATTTCTTTTTTTTTTTTTTTTCAGTTTTTTTTTTTTTTGGAAATTTTTTATTGGAAAATTTTTTTTTACATTTCAATGTTCTCTCCTTAACCCCCCTTTTCCCCCCCTCCCTCCCAGGAACTCACTATCCCTTCCCCCCTCCTCCCCCCCACGTTGGTGTACCCCCACCCACCCTCCCCCGTACCTCATTTTTTTTAGACAGGACAAATTTTCGAAAAAAAATTTTGTAAGAGATTGGTTTCCTTATCCCCATAGGGGTCCTGCCTGCTACAGGCCTCTTCAGTTCCATATCCCCCTCTACATGTCTCCACTAATGCCAACTGCATTGACTCCTGGGGACCCCTTCCCAGGTCTCTGACACTTCCTAGAGATTTCCCCTCAACCCCACCCGCACTGCAGATTTCCATTTTATTCCCCTGGCCCTTTGGGGCCCCTTTTTTTGTCTCTTCCCAAAGATCCGACACCCAATTACCCTCCCATCCCCTCTCTAACCCAGGTCGTCCTTCCTTCTGCATCCTATGATTTTATTCCTCCTTTAATGAGATTCAAATATCCTTCCCTGGCCTTGCTTATTATTTGGTTCTTTGGGTCTGTTGTTATAGCAGGTTATCCTGTATTTTATGGCTATTTTTTACTTATCAGTGATACATACCATGCAGTCCATTTGTTTCTGGGTTACCTTGCCAGCATGATATTTTCTATTCTTCCATTTGCCTTGAAATTCATGACCTCCCTTGTTATTAATGTCTGATGGTATTACATTTTGTAATACACCACATTTTCTGTACCCGTTTCAGCTGAAAGACATTGAGGTACTTTTTACTTTCTGGGGGTATTTTGAATAAGCGCAATGAACATAGTTTTTAACAAGTATCCTTGTGGAGGGGGGTGCATCTTTTGGTAATGGGAAGGAGTTATATAAACTTGTTCTTGGGAAGAAAATACTGAAAACACCAAGTTGAGTTCCAGGGTGGTTATAAAGTTACACTCCCACAAGCAGTATAGGAGTGCCTCTTTGCTTCAGCATCTCACCACCATGGCTGTCCTTTGAGTTTT